>CM067504.1:8027973-8092973 GCA_034509495.1 Acestrorhynchus altus
GAATATTTGTTGCTATAGAGGGCATCGGTAATGTGTATGGTGAAGTTGTGTGCTGTATATTGTATAATCTGTAATGACTCTGAAAGTTGTGTAGCTTATGAAACTAGAGTAGAACGTCACTATCTGTGTCTTTGTCTTGACAGAGTATAAAAAAATGAAATTGCTTGGCATTACTGCTGCTGAGTGCTGATTGTTTGCTGTTACTGCTGCTGAGTGCTGATTAGTTGGCCTGACACGCTCTCTGCCAGTTACACTGCCCATTTGTCACTTCATCGGTGACATCATAGAATGGAGTCTATAAATCTAGTCTGTTTCTGTCTCAGTTTGGTTAATCAATCCCCTTACAAGATCAGTTACTTGTTGAGCTTAGACTGACAATCACATTATTTGGCATACAAGTTAATCTATATAGCTTTATTATCTAGAACATAGAGAGAGCTTCTTCTTGTTGTTTTTCACCCAAGACAATGTAAGAACCATTTATGCATGTGATTGCAGTAAGCACACTTTTCCCCATTCCGAAAGATTACTGTGATGTCACACCAGCTTTTGAGCAAAAATACTGATCAGCTGCAGTCACACTTGCAGATACAAACTCTGTCTGTCTGTGTGTGTGTGTGTGTGTGTGTGTGTGTGTGTGTGTGTGTGTGTGTGTGTGTGTGTGTGTGTGTGTGTGTGTGTGCATGCATGCAGCAGTCTGAAGAATTACTAAGATACACAGATATAAGAAACATATAAACTGTTTAAATGAGGAATGCACATGTCTGGTCCTTTGGTATTTCTGGTGGCACCATTTTTAAATACCCACCTGTCAAAACTGACAAGCAAATAAGTTGTAGAAATGTTGGGAATATTTGTTGCTATAGAGCAGAGGACATCGGTAATGTGTGTGGTGAAGTTGGAGCAAGCCAAAGAATGTGTGTGATACAGCAGCAATATTTGTGATACAGATGTGCCTATATTTTGGAGTGTGTTTGTTCAGCTGCCGGTTCATTGTGTAGTGTGTGATCCCTTGTTGTTTAGTGTGTGTTGGATATTGTATAATCTGTAATCACTTTGAAAGTCAAGTACTGTATGATCCTTAGTTATTTAGTGTGAGATGTATCAATATACATCTCACACTAAATAACTAACACTAGTATAATGTGAAAGTTGTGCAGTGTGTGATCCTTAGTTATTTAGCGTGTGATGTATATTGTATAATCTGCTATGGCTCTGAAAGTTGTGTAGCGTATGAAACTAGAGTAGAACATCAGTATCTTTTGCAGAACTGCAGTGTCTTTGTCTTGATGGAGGCATGGCTTAATTCCAGATATTAATGCCAGATCTTCAAGCTTGCTGGATGGCTGTTTTTCCGCTCTAACTAGGACCAGATTCTCTCTGGTAAAACCAGGGGAGGAGGGCTCTGCATGTATCTATATCAACAAAGGTTGGTGCACAAACATCTGTGATGCTCTGAGGCAGTAGAACATCTAACAGTGAAATGCAGTCCTCACCATCTGCCATGGGAAATCACAGCAGTGTATGTAACGGCAGTCTACATGGCCCCACAAGCTAATGCTAATGGAGATCTCAGGAAACTGCACAACAGCATTGGTATGCTTCAAAAAACAAACATCTTGACGTGTTGTATGTGGTGGCAGGAGACTTTAACCATGTGAATCTCAAGGACCCTCTCCCCACGTGACGTTGTCCTGAAGCCAAATGGTGTGCTTTTATACAGTGTATAAAAATAAGAAATTGCTTGGCATTACTGCAGCTGAGTGCTGATTGTTTGCTGTTACTGCTGCTGAGTGCTGATTGGTTGATGTTACTGCTGCTGAGTGCTGATTGGTTGCTGTTACTGCTGCTGAATGCTGATTGGTTGCTGTTACTGCTGCTGAATGCTGACACATGACATCATAGAATGGAGTCTATAAATCTAGTCTGTTTCTGTCTCAGTTTGGTTAATCAATCCCCTTACAAGATCAGTTACTTGTTGAGCTTAGACTGAAAATCACATTATTTGGCATACAAGTTAATCTATATAGCCTTATTATCTAGAACATAGAGAGAGCTTCTTCTTGTTGTTTTTCTTTGGGTAGCTTGTCCCCTTAACTTAGACTTTGATTGATAGTCACATCATTTGGCATACAAGTTAATCTGTGTAGCCTAATTATCTACAACGTAGAGAGAGCTTCTGTCTGGTTGTTTTTCACACAAGACAATGTAAGAACCATTATGAGTGTTATTGCAGTAAGCAGTTTTCCCCATTCAGAAAGATTACTGTGATGATGTCACACCAGCTTTTGAGCAAAAACACTGCTCAGCTGCAGTCACACTTGCAGTTTCTTCAGGATCTCTAGTTTCATTTACTGTTTTCCGTCATAGTTTTTTGTTTCTTGTCCTATTTTAACTTTTTTTTTTCCTTATCTGATGTTTCAGAATGGAGAGTGCTGTGGAAGATAAGCAGGAGAGCACAGAGGTCAGGTTTTGCTAACAGCCACAGGTTTTGATTTATTCAAGTTGTTTGACTAACTTTATTATAATACTTTACTGAAGTTACTTCTGTGTATCTACAATCACACCCTCACTGAACATAGTAATAAGTAAAAATAAAGGTTTCTATGTGGTGTAGTATGTTTATAGTAGTATAACGCTAGTTGCTACTGAGTGCTGATTGGTTATCATTACTGCCGCTCAATACCATAGCAACACTTTAGCAGCCACCTAGCAGCACCTTAGCAACCAGCTCCTATACCATAGCAACACCTTAGCAACCAACAACTATACCATAGCAACACCTTAGCAACCAACAACTATACCATAGCAACACCTTAGCAACCACTTAGTAGAAAGTTAGCAACCAACTCCTATATCATAGCAACATCTTATCAGCCAAAAACTATACCATAGCAACCACCTAGCAGCACTTTAGCAATCAACTCCTATACCATAGCAAAACCTTAGCAACCACCTAACACAGGGGTCAGCAACCTTTAACACCCAAAGAGGCGTTCAGGCCCAGTTTCCACGGAAAATAAAACACCGACAGCCGCGAATAATTTTTGACATCTAAAATGAAGATAACATAGTATATATTGCTTTTTCATACCTTTACACTTTGTATAAACAACTATAGTGTGTTTGAAATCCAATAAAATTAAATATTATTTAATGAACACTTTTTGAACATTCTGAATTCTTAAAAAAAAAAAGCAATCCGCCGAGTTGAAGGTCTCTTTCAAATGAATTAAAAAGCTGAACTCAAATTATTCATGTAGCAAACAAAAGCAAAAACATGCTCTGAGCCATCATCCTTATTTCCTTATATTTGGGCTTTCAGAGTGTGTAAGAGAGAGTGGACCTGAATTTAAAAATACACTGGGGAAAAGCACTATGTCATTAAACTGAAAAATGAAAAATAAATATTTGCAAAATATCTGAATAAATATTTATTTGAGCTGGTTAATGGGACTTGAACCTCGACGCAGAGCGTCTGCAGATCAGGGCTGTATGAAGTCTCTTTCACCTTTGCAGGACAGTAACCTGTCGTCTGCGAGTTGTGAGCAGTGTTTGTTTTTAATTTATTTCATGGTGGAGAACAGCTGCTCACATATATATGTAGATCTGAAGATCGACAGGTCTTCTTTCTTCATGTTTATATAGGTGTCTGGGATGACATTCCATGTTTCAAACACAATTTGTCCAATCTTGGAAGGTTCTCAATATCACTTTTTTGATTCTAAACAAGATCAAATCCAGATCAGGTTGATTTACACCTGCCGGGTTTTGGCGGTAAACTGGCTTCCACAAGTGTGACACTTATTTTGAGCAACGGAAAATAATAAAATTTTAGATCACAATAATCTTCCAATTTAGAATGAAAATTGAAAAAAGAATTAACGCAACAAAATACATTTCAATTAAATACTTATAATGTATTTTCCTAAGCCACACTGAACCACAGTAGAAGAATGAAAGAGCCGCGGTTTCCGAGCCCTAACCTAATACCACCTTAGCAACCAATTCGTATACCATGAAGAGTTTTGTTAAAAACCAAACTAAATTGCTCTTGCACCAAGACATGATGTGGGGGTATGTGTAATTTGCTGTTTAATTAGGACCTGGGTGTCTTTTTGGGGGGCCTTAAGTGCCAGCTTTTGATATGCTTGTCCCACACTGTAACAAAAAAGTCACTGTGCTGCAATAATATTTAAAGTAAACTAAAATTCAGATAGAAAGTTTACAGATCAGTAATCCATGTTTTACGTTCTGTCAAGTTCTTCCATAAGTGAACATATCAAATAAATTTTACATTTAAACTGATTACATTGCTTTGTAGTTTCTGTGGTTTCGACATTGGTAGCTACTCTTTTAGTCATCAAGAGATTCTGATCTGATTACTCATTTTGTGTAAAAATTAAACAGCATCAGTAATATTGACTCTCCTCATCCAGGTGTCTCTTATATACGGCGAAAGAGACGAAAGCATGATTATGAGTGATCTTGTAAACGAAGACAACGATGGATCCTGTGTTATGCTGGACTCTGAACATGTGGGTAACTTTTCCTAGAATTACTAGAAAGCTTTAATTACTTAGACATTTTATATAATGTTAGTCAACTGCTGTAATCAACCTAGAAATTCTTGTTGGCTCAATATAACAATAATAAAACAATCTGTCAGATCTGTTTGTAGATCATGTCATAATATAACATCATGTGAAGCATCAGTTATCAGTATCAGTACCAGTATTGTCTAGCCATCAGGTCTCTATAAATGCCTCTCTAAGTTAATTAATCACTAAATCTTTATCAAAGAAACCACTATAGCCTGTTGAAGTCCTGTAAATGTCACCCAGTTTACCTGGTTTTATTGAGTCCTTCTATGACTTCATTATTTGACAATGTCAGCAGCACGGTAATACTGCTAAATGAAACCGCTAAGCAAATTTTAAGTCAAAGTGAAATTCTTTACAATAATGGTACTTTACAATTTGCCACAACTGAATGTGACAGCTACTGCAAACATACTGTATATGATCTGAGTGTAACGATTGCATTCACTGAACAAATGAAGACACAGGAGGCGGACGTCCTCGCAGGGATTTCAGATTTAATCTCAAAGAAACAAACAGTGGATACATGAACAGACAGACCGACATGAGAAACACATACAAACAAACCAACCTGAACTCTAGGGAAACAGACAAGCAAACAAAATGGCCTAATTTAAACAGAAGGTTTTAATTGCAAGGACATTATTACACCTGGGACTGGGCAAAAAAGGGGATTAGGTTATTTATTTACGCTCATGTCATGGTCCAGATGTATACATGTGGTCAGAAACTGGTCAAGGAGGAAGGATTAAAGTGTGCAAAGCACATCATTTAAATATTTAAATCATAGAATGTCTGTGTTTGCTGTGCAGTGCTTAATACAGTATTTATTATATTCATATATAGCTTGTGCATCCTTTTTTGAATAAGCAATATAAAAGTTGATATATAATATCACATTATCTTTCAGCCTTTGATGAAGAAATTCCAGTCCAACCTTAAAACACAGACCACAGAACAGCTGGAGATACGCAATCAGGAGCTTTGTGAGAATGTAAGATACTTCCATAAATACATATCTTCAACTAATTATTTGGCAACTCCAAGGCAGTCATATTTTATTGCATTTTTACCTTTGTGCTCCACCAGGTAGCACTGGAAAAGGCAGAGCTTAGCCAGAAAAAGAATCTGGCTCTAGAGCTGCACTCTGTGCAGGAGGCATTTGCGAAGATGAAGGCCTTTATAGAACGCCATCCTGAGGTTATTCACCAGGCTAGTGCCCAGCAAAGACAGATCGAGGAGCAGCTGGAGCACATCAGGGACAAGTACAGGACTATAGAAGAGCAGGCTAGCAAACAGCACAAAGAAGGTGAGCATGGAGGGTCGAGTATAGGACTGGGCAGCATGTCTCCTGTGGCATTTCTTCTGAAATTAATGGTGTTCATAAGCAGCAAGGATGATTAGAAGGGGTGTCTGGATATTTATGGGCACTATGGATATGTATGCCTTACGATATCAGTTAATTATTGATACTTGTTATGTTAATACTATAAGCATTTCTAGGTTTGTGAAAAGTGTTTTAAAAATCTGGGGTATTACTGTGTATACAAATGAAATCCAGATTGATTGATTCATTGATATATACTTTATTGATCTCTTAGAGCAGAGGTTCTTAACCTTTTTCACGGTGCGACCCCCTTTTAGGCTCCAGTAAATTTCGCAACCCCCCTACCACCGGAAAAAACGGTATCAATAACTCGTAAAATATTCCAAGTACTTTTCAGCATATTTTCTCACTTTCTTTGTTTTTTTTCCTAGTGATGTTACCCTTGAATCTGAAGCTTTGAGGCGTGCATCCTAAAAATCAGGGTTCGAATCACTGTGCCAATGCTTGATTCGTTCTACATTCATCATGTGACCAATGACGCCCAAAGCTTAATTTCGGCAAACAATCACGTGACTGCTTTAGGGAACGAATCAAAAGCAGCAAAACCTGGCGCTCACTTCGAGGGTCGTTAGCGGAGATATACAGATACACAGAGAGATAGAGAGTGAGACAGAGCGATATAGAGATATAGATAGAGAGATAGTGTGAGAAAGAGAGAGAGTGAAAAAGGCAGACAGACAGAGACAGACAGAGAGAGAGAGAGAGAGAGAGAGAGAGAGAGA
Source organism: Acestrorhynchus altus (assembly GCA_034509495.1). NCBI lineage: Eukaryota > Metazoa > Chordata > Actinopteri > Characiformes > Acestrorhynchidae > Acestrorhynchus > Acestrorhynchus altus. The sequence goes on from CM067504.1 coordinate 8,034,684, forward strand.
GAGAGAGAGAGAGAATAATGGACTAGTGATACAGACCCGACTTGGTAGTGAATAATATAATTTTAGAATTTGGTTTATATTAACAGATCAATGACATAGTTTCTCCAGTGTGCCTTATCAAGATACATTCTGGGTGTATTATATAATAATTCAAAACATATTAATGTCTTTCAGTATATTACATTAAATTATCCAGACAGCAAAGTATTCTGCCATTTGTTTTATCAGTCTTTTTTTTATTTAAACCTCAAATGTCATGTTAATGCACTGGAACAGTTTTAAGAACTTAAAAAAAGCCCCATGTCCACTAAATACACAAAGCACTTTCAGGTTTTGGCCACCAGATGCCGCTAATGTCCACTGGGTTATGAAGCTCCGAGTAATGAATCTTTTTTCGATTCAGTTTGGAAAAAGGTTTCGGGTGGGGGGGTATACGAGTTAGGCGACTTCGTGCTCTATTATTGTAATTAATGAGCTGTTAGTCAATGCTTAAATAATACCGGATCAAATACTACTACAGATCAATACTGTGAACTACCTCAGCTCTAACCATATTTAAAGTAGGTCTAGGATATAACAGTTAACCCGTCAAATGTGTGACCCTTCGATATATTAAAGAAAATAACACCCTGCTTACAATAGTATAAATAATAACACCAGGAATGACTTTATCCCTACCTGGTACATGTATTAAAACCAGCGAAACCAATATGAAGTAGAACTCTCTCAATCCCGTCGCTCAAATCTGAACCCCTCTGTACACACAACCAGCAAACAAACAAACAAAAATATACCGATGATTCACACTTCCGGATTGAATCGTCAGACTCAGAGAAAAATTAAACACAAACAAATCAATGTGGGGTAGCCCTTATTTGTTGGTGTGTCAGTGTACGTTGCAGGCCTGAATCTAAACTAACTGACCGCTTCGCGCAAAAAAACAACAACAACCCTCTCGACTCACTCAGGGGACATGGTGGGGATGGAGTGAAGAGATGCAACCTTGCTCATGGGAGGGGTGGAAATCCAGCGATCCCAGAGGAAGTCGGAGCGTCGCGGCCGCTCAGACCGCTATCTGGTGTTGGTGGAGGTGAAGATGGTTCACTCGTACTTGAAACCCAGTCCCAGTGGTTCAGTTCACTGGGGAAGCGAACTTTAGTCAACTGGGGTGCTGTGAGCAGACTGGGCTTACACTAGCCGAACTTCACCACAGTACTTCGGGCAGAACTTAACTACTTAACTGTACAAGGAGAGTTTTATATATATATATATATATATATATATATATATATATATATATATATATATATATATATATATATATATAACGTGTGCATGTACTCACTTTCACAGCAGGATATATGTACACACACACACACACACACACACACACACACACACACACCACTATATAATACTACCACTAGAGACAGACAATGTGTTGACAGAATGTGTGTGTTAAGTGTTTAACAAAAGCTGATGCACCAGATTAAATTAAATTATTTTAAATTGAATTAAAGTAAATTGTGTGACAGTCTGGCTTCAGTTGCTGGAGACACTAACTGGTATAGAGAGCGTCTTCCATACTTCCCAGTGCAACCCGACCTGCTTTGTTCTAGAACAAATAAAACGCCCACAAGACCTCCAAATAAAAAGTGAAGCACAGAACACGGAGACCTGAACACATCCTGGACATTTTCCACCACATCCTTGTTTTTCCTCCTGCGTGTCTCGTTCTCTCTTCCCACTCCCGGTCTCTCTCTCTCCCCTGCAGCAGATGTACCAGATCCAGCAGGTGACGATGCCAGCAGGGCAGGAGCTGACTCAACCCATGTTCATCCAGTCAACCAGTCAGACGGCCGAAAGCCAGGTCACTACGCAGGTCAGCGCAGACTGAGGCACGTCCTGCCCCCTCCCCCCCCCCATGAAGATCTGCAAATGGTCAATGGCTTGTTAGGTAGACCAGTGGACCCAATCCATGCCATAGTATACCCCCAGACCAATATGGAACAACTCCAGTCTGTATACTGCCTGCTCTGTCCTCTGTCCACTGTGGGTAGAAATGCTTTCTATGAAATGTTCCCGGTATTTTGAATTACCCAATTATCTGGCACCCATTATTGCCTTGCCTTGCCACTCACTCATAAGGTAACACAATTTATACAAGTGTGGGTGTTCCTAGAGGTAATGCCATTTTATAAATGTTGACATACTTTACATACCACGTCTTTTGGAATGTCAGTGTATGTCATTGTACTACATATACATATTTTTACCATTGTAAATAACCTTCAAAACTTTTTATTGTAGTGTTACATACCTGTATATGTGGGTGTTTTATCTCTCAGTGTCACAGCTGCAATTAGAGACGGACAAGCTATCCCTGTATCTGCTGCACATGCAGGAGACTACATCAAACCTTCACTCAAGTAGTACTGTCATGAAAAGTGCAACCTGCAAAGCACAGGCAGAGAAACTGAAGGCTGAACAGCAGAAGTACAAGCAGGTGAGATTCAGACTCCAGCACTCAACTGTTAACTGTTTTCCACATTTACTTGATTCATTAAATTAAACACATTTTTGTTCTTAGGGGTTGTATAAGCAATTTAAATGTGATGATGGAGTTTAATAATACAAAGATTACACTTTTACAATACTGACAGAGTGAAATGCTGTTGACTTGGCGCATGTGGGACCCACTGTATGTGGGGCATCTCAGTGAAACAGAAGGAGAAAAAGCAGATGGAGCAGATCCCAACCATTGTGAGGTCCAGAGACTTCCACAGGTGGAAGAGACAAAAGGCATTCAAGACAGCCTTGCTGGGGTCAGGGACTAACACAACACACACACACACACACACACACACACACACACACACACACATGCACACACACACACACACACGTATATATATTTTGTATTTCATGTATTTCATTAGGTGATTCCTGAAGTTAGTCACACTGGATTTTATTTAGGGCTATAATTTAATTTTGAATCTTTTTCGTTTCACCTCACAAATACTGACACACTTTTTAGGGGAGTGTATGTATGATGTATAATGTGCTAATGTGATTGTCTTGTGTGTGCGCACGTATGTGGGCATCCCAGACACTGATGGAGATAGACTCTCTGTGCACCAGGTCCTGTAACTGCTGAAGCAGTGGAGACAGCGGTTATTAGAATGAAGAGAGAATAAAGGCCTTCACTGACACACAGGAGGCAGTCAGGTGTACATGTGTAACAGGGGAGCAATATTTCATATTAAAAAGTGCCAGCTACTGAGTAGATGCCACATACAATGCTGTCAGTTGCATTAATCCCAGATTATTTTTTCTGCTTGCCCTTCCCTCGCCTAGGTTGGCCAGTCAGCAGGTGCATTCCCTGATCAGAGAGACAAGAAAGCCTAAATCGTCAAATGAAGAACAAGAAGAAGAGCAGGCTGCTGACTGACCAGCTGAACCGTGCGCGGATTCAGCATTACAAAAGTATCACAACCTTAGCACAATCAAAAAAGCAGGAGGAAGAGGATCAGGCCATGTCAGCACATACTCATGCAAACTACAGGAGACTGAGTGGAGCATCAACAGAATGACCATAGTGAGGACCAGACACACACAAATGCACTAGATTCTCACCAGATCACTTTTATATAAATGTAATCGGATTCTCTCTCTCTCTCTCTCTCTCTCTCTCTCTCTCTCTCTCTCTCTCTCTCTCTCGCTGTCTTATTCTCTCTCTGAAGGAATGCAGTGTGTGTCAGCATGAGATGAACATTTTGAGGAAGCAGCTGGAGAAGTCATCAGTGTATTCGGATCTGCAGGAGAGTATTGTGAAGAAGATGCAGGAGCATCTCACTCATGATAACACTACAAAATTCTCCAAACGCCTCAGCAACAGGACTGTTGCACAACAGAGAGAGAAGGTAAGCCTCACTTCTCACTATCAGACACACACACACACACACACACACACACACACACACACACACACACACACACACACACACACACACACACACACAAAATCTGTTCTTAAGGGGTGTAATGCAGATGTAAGTTCAACTAGATACATTCCTAATCAATTATTAAATTTATAATACACTTAATGTGCACTTCATTTAATATTAATACAACTCCAACTCCAATGAAGTTGGGATGTTGCGTAAAACAAATAAAAACAGAATGCGATGATTGCAAATCCTTTTCAACTTATATTCAATTGAATACACTACCAAGACAAGATATTTAATGTTCAAATGGATAAACTTCATTGTTTTTGCAATCATTGTATTCTGCTTTTATTTATGTTTTACACAATGTCCCAACTGGAATTGGGGTTGTGATATAAAAGTTATATCATATTATATTTTAATCATTTGATTACATTGATTATATTTTTAAGTTGTGCACAAGATTTTTGATATGAAACTATCCACAGTGGGCTTTAACTTTCTCTCTTTGTAGATAAGTGACAACTTCATCTTGTATTTTTACATCAGAGGCTTCTCAGCCCTACCATGTGACTCCTCTAGTCTAGCCAAAACATTTCATATACACAGAGCCAGCCTGTGCCGTAGTTAAAACTCATTTATGAGGAAAATATTTTTCTTTGGTTTTATTAAAATGTTGTACCCAGAAAGAAGTATTGGATATCTGAAAGAATAGAAAGGTTACCAGGAACAATTTATGAATTTAGACTGATATGAGCAATGTCTATTGAGCTACACATACAGAAGTACAGGGGTTGGACAATGAAACTGAAACACCTGGTTTTAGACCACAATAATTTATTAGTATGGTGTACTAGGGCCTCCTTTTGCGGCCAATACAGCGTCAATTCATCTTGGGAATGACATTTTTTGGATTCAAACCGGGTTAGCACCTGAACATCCCTTTCAGACAGCTTCCTCTTGCGTCCACAGTTAATCCTGTTGGATGTGGTTCGTCCTTCTTGGTGGTATGCATGCTGACATTACCCTGGATACCGTGGCTCTTGATACATCACAAAGACTTGCTGTCAGGTGTTTCTGTTTCATTGTCCAACCCCTGTAGTGTCTCTGTTGATGGTACATCCAATAGTATCCGATATATTTTCAGTCAGGGAAAGATCTGACAATGTGCCTCGCCATGGCATAGTATTTGTGTCTTCAAAGCAAACTCTAGAGTGGCATGACCAAAAACTGATCTTGGTCCTGACTACATTATCTCCACTCACAAATTCGATGGTCGTCTCTACCAATATAAAGGTGTGACTTGTCATTGAAGATGACCTGTTGCCATTCTGAGTGACTCCTTAACAGTCTGGCACAACATCGTTGTAGGTGTGCTTTGCAGTCTGTTGATGTGTCTCTCATTTTGTTTACCTGTCAGGAGAATCAGTTGTCTAAACTGGAGAATGAACTGGCTGCAGATACACTGGTGGCCAGCCAGTTGGTGCTACATCTGGATGCCCTGGCTGGCCAGCAGGCCAGTCTGGAACTGGCCAGTAATCAACATATTGAGCTACTAAAGACCAGCGAGGCAGAGCATACCAAATGCATGGTCACCACTGAACGCAAACAGACCACCATCAATGACTACAACCAGAAGATCCAGCAGAGTGCATTGAGCACAGGGGTCAGAAACAGACAAAACACACATTACATACAATGGTTTGGGGATCCCTGGTTAAAATGAATGTTACTCTGAACAGTTCAGCAAGTTGAAGATTAAATGATCTCCAAAAACTACAAAGTTAATACAAAGGGAATGTTATATCTTTAACATTTTGTCTTTTGGAGAACATGTCATCCTGAATTTGCTTATCTGTTAAGAATAACAGTAATTTTCACTGGGGTGACCAAACATTTGTATGCCACTGTAAACAATAGGGAACCCTAGTTCCAGTTCACAAAAGTTCTATATGAACATTCAGACAGAAGACATGCACAATTATTCTTGACACAAATATTGACCTAGATATGTGTGTTTGGATGAACAGAACGAAGACCTGTGCCCTCTGGAGATACAAATCAACACATTCATCAAGGACCTGGAGGAGATGGACACAGAGATTAAAAGGCATCAGCATCTTTGGCTGTGTCAGCAGGGGCAGCTAGTGGAACAGAGCCAGGAGAAACAGGCAGGGAACAGTGCAATAATGAACCTGCACACTCATGTGTCTGTACTACAGCAGAGGAAGATCAGGAGAGAGAGTAAGTATATATATATATATATATATATATATATATATATATATATATATATATATAATGAAAGTATGAGCATGTTACTCAAACAACTTAACAAGATAATGAAACAAAAGCCAACAACAGTGGTGGGTATACCTCAACAAAAAATGTCAATGTCTCAATAACTTGTCATATTCCCTTGTACATACAGGTATATGTATTTGCATTTTTTACACTCCACTCAATTCATACTGCTAAAAATGTATGTATGTGTGTAGATGAGGCTGAACAGCAGAAGCATAGTTTAGCTGAGTTGGAGTGGCACTCTAAATCTCTGAGGCGGGACTATCAGAAATTGAACTCACTGCTGAACCAAAAATGCCAGGTAGACCAAGAACTACAGCAGAGCAACAGCTTGATGGAGACCAGCTTCTTACAGCTGCTAAAGGTACACACACACACACACACACACACACACACACACACACACACACACACACAAATACTTTAACTTATCATAGTGAGTCATGAGTGGAAATAGTTGTGTGTGTGTGTGTGTGTGTGTAGGATGCAGAGAGGGAGTCAGTGGAGAAGCAGCTGTGGCTGGAGAATCTCCAGGAGAAAAAGGAGAGACTGCTCAATAAGTTGGTGGATATAAAGTGAGTACAATACACCTAATAACACACTTTAATAACACACAACCCAGTACACCACAGTACATTACTAACAGACAGCTCATGTTCCAGTATTTTTTTCTGAAAATTAGGGTATTAATGTTGAGATTGCCCCCTTTGCTTCAGTAATAGGATTAGCTCTACTGGGAAGGCTTTATACTAGACTGTAAAACATTGCTGTGTGCAGCCTCAAAATGTCCTAACAGTAAATATTAAATAATAATCCCCAATGCATTCCACTCTAGTAACATCCATATTACTGAATTATTTTGGTTTCTGCTGAGTAGCTGGCATCAGGCATAACCTTAAATAATATGTCTTCTAAAACAGCCACATAGTCGAAGTATGCCTGCAAAGGAGCCATTATGGTGAAAGATAACATTCTTGAAGAGGGTCAGGGTTATGGTGATGCACAACTCCACCATCTAGTGTTGATTTAATGCATTAAACATTTTTCATGTTGTAAGAATCAACATGGTGCAGAGGTTACATAAACCTTCAATATCATATCAAGCACATTATCAAGCAAGCAAGTTTATTTGTATAGCACCTTTCCTTTTGTTTTGGCTCAAGGCATTTCCCCAATCTAAGTGAGGAAGCATTTTTATTGCAAACAAAATTTTAAAGTAAGACAAGCTTCATTAATCAATTTTGGGAGACATGTGCTAGCATAAATTTAAACCTCCAAGAGTTGATGAAGTTTAAGATTAAAATGTTTCCAGCATTTCCAGCATCCTCCCTAAATGTGGAAGATTAACATAACTAAAAGTGTTAGTTTAAAGCAATATGTTACCTCTAAATTTTTTGGAACAAAAATGCAAGGGGTTGATAAAGTGTAGGATAACATTTAGATCTCATATGAATAAGGATTTGAATAAAATTAGTTACATTGAATAGTACAATCAAGGAAATAAAATGAAAATCAGATTAAAAAATACATGAGTTTTGAAAATACAAAAACATAATAAAAAGATTAAATGAACTGCAGTAAAAATAAAAAGTGTGATTTATAGAGCTGGCTAAACTGCTGAAGGATGAAGAGTTTTGTGCACATGTTGACCAAATGTAGTTCTTTCTGTGTCCCCTCTACAGCAATATTATTGATATTGAAATCAATACAATTGATAATTAATTGAATATCAATTATTTTGAATTGCATGTTTTTTATATCATAAAAATAAAACCATGTACACATCTGTGTGTGTGTGTGTGTGTGTGTGTGTGTGCGTGTGTGTACGTGCGTGTGTGTGTGTGTCTGTGTGTGTGTGTGTGTGTGTGTTGTAGCTGTAATATCTTGCTATGGAAGAAGAAAACTCACTTGGTTAATGAAGCCTGCTCTGCTGTGAAGGTCTGGAAGGAAGACATTGACAGCATGATGACAGACATACATCGCAGGGAGGTGTGTGTGTGTGTGTGTGTGTGTGTGTGTGTGTGTGTGTGTGTGTGTGTGAAATGTTTGAAAGAGAAAAACTGCTTTTTTTGGTTCCTGAGGATAGGATTAGTACAGTGCAGTGTATACTGTACTGTATATGTGTGAATGTATGTGTTGTGTGTGTTTCAGGTGTTTTATGGCCAGTTGCTAAAGCAGCAGGAGAAGTTGCTAAGGGAGATGGATGCATGGGGGGTCAAATGTGGGAATATCATCTGTCAAAATGAGGCTCAGAGACGCAGTTATCGAAAATACCCCCCACACACTGATCTCCATCTCACACTGCAAGGTCTGTCCCGTAGCATCCTGCAAGAAAAAAAGGTGGGCATGTTTTTTACTTTGTAAGTTTTAATGTTCCAACTGATTGAGTGTGTATTATTTTTTATAGAAACAAATTTAAATTTTTAGATGTGATTGGCCAAGCCACATCAGACATACAGTAATGTTAGGAATATCACATGAGCAGTCATTCTGCAATATCAAGTAATTACTTTGTGTGTGTGTGTGTGTGTGTGTATGTGTATAGCAAGCAGAGGAGTGTGACGGTGTGTTAGAGGGGCTACAGGAAAAACAGGATTCTCTGATTGAGATTCTGGTGGAGAAACAGCAGCACATCAGTTACCTTGAGAACACCAACACTGCCCACATCACTAACTTTCAGGAGCTCCAGAAGACCAGAGAAAGCGTCAGTACACCCACCCACACACACACACACACACACACACACACACACACACACACACACACAGACACACACACGCACGCACACACACACTTTTTCTGGTTGAAATTAGTCAGATTACAGATTAATCTACAGAACCTTATTTTCTTGTTCTCTGCTCTAGAACAGAACTGTTATTCTTTGTTCTACCTTATTGGGTATTATTCTCAGCTGTTTTAAGCCTTTCTAAAAGCTTATGCTTTCACTGTTCTCTGACAGCATTTCATTTTATTCTGAGTACTTTATTTAGTAATAAGCTGTTCTCTGCACTAGAACATGACTGTTTTAACATTCAGTGCTTGAGGGCTTTACTGAGCCTCCTGCGGTTTTGTGCTCTAGAATTGGACTCATATCCTGGCTACGCAGTCCTGGGTGAAGCAGCTGCAGGATGTGAAGGAAGGTCGCTACAGAGCCACTGCAACCAGAGAGGCTGTGCAGAAACAAAACGAGCGATTGGATTCGGTTAGTCAGTCTCCACTATTAAACAGAACATGTTCTAAAAGACCAGGACGTCTAGAACGTCTGTTTTTTTATTTATTTAGGAGTAGTATACTGCAGTAGTTGATTTTTATGAACTTTCACAGGCAACATGAAGTCGCCAAATCCCTGTTGATGTTGCTGCTTTTGGCATAGTGACAACCAAGATATAACTTTTCTGAAATACAATATGTTCCATAAGAATAATATTGTATTTATATTAAATTCACCTTAGAAATAGTTGCATGCAGAAGGAACCATTTCTGAAGGCACACTCTGGTGTGCTTTTACCACAGGACATTGCTCATTCATGTCCTGCTGTTGTCTCAAGAGCTTGACTCGAAGACTTAGGTACTATGCCTTGGCCTGTTTGCTCCCGAGACTTATCCTAAGACAGCTGAAAATATGTGGGATGATATTGTCTGTGACATCATCACTGAATTGCTACTGCTAAGAACTGAGTGAGAACATTCAAGCTGCATGAGATGGATTGTAGTAGGTCACTATTAGGAACCCCTGCAAATTCCATGCTAAAACATTTATTGTTCCTGGTAACCTATATCTTCCATACCTGACAATTCCCTGTTTCTATCTTTGCAACTATTTTTTTAAGATGAGTGTATGAAGTGTATATGAACAGATATGTACAGAACAGCTGCCTGATTATGTCAAAAAAAGAGATGCAAGGTTTTTGCAGGACAGTGGCAATATACACCCGACGTCCAGATGTTTGTGGGAAAGCCCTTCTAATGAAATCATTAAGCTACTTTATGTTGCACCCATTTCTGACACAGATGTTACACAAAAGTAATGCCAATAGAATAGGACTCTCTGGAGCAGATTAACTTGAACCTATTTTCATCATACCTAATGATGCCAGGTGTGGGCTAGGGGGTAGAGTTGGGGATGAGGTGTGTGTTAATAGTCAGAAGCTGTATATTAAGTATTTTTCACAATTTCAGAAACAGTCCACTTTATATAGTGTTATTCATGCAGTAGTGTTGCTCAATATCTGTTATTTAGCCATTTTTTTCACATTCTGTTCTCAGTTTACTTTAGTAAATGGTGATGAACAACAAATGAGTGAACAAGTGAATCATTAAGTTAATTAAGTCATGTTCTTTAGGTGGTTGTATATATGTATGTATGTATGTATGTATGTATGTATGTATAATGTACATGTGTGTGTTTTGTGCCCTCAGATCACTGGCTTTCTGCACCACGTAAAGCAGGACTTTCCACAGCATGAGCACACCCTCCGAAAGATAAACCATGTACTCCTTGTGTCTCCGAGAACTTAATGCTGCTTCAGTTTGAAATATTTAAAATATTTTAATACATTAAAAATATTTGGGAAAAGATGATCAGATGATCTCATAAGAACTAATAAATGTTTCCAACCTTACAGTTGTGCTGCTTGAAAGATTGTGAACGACCCAAACATGGTACTTGTTTTCTAAAAAATAAATAAATAAATAAATAATCTTTATTCAATGAACATCCAAATCTCAATTTCTAAAACAGACCTTCAGAATAAGGGTATTATTATTATGTGTTCAATAAAAGTAATTTATCTCTCAGAAAACGGAAAATCTGCCAAGTGGAAAAGTATGTGAACTCTTTAGTAAGTAGCTTACAGCACCTCCTTCTGTAGCCATTACTTCAACCAAATGTCTTTTGTAACTACATAAGGGGAAGTTGGTTCCACCAGTAAGCCGATGTCCATAAGCATAAGTATTACCTAAAGTTAAACTATCAAAGTAAAGTTGGTTGAAAAGCTAGCTACACCCTGATTATCTATCTTAGGTAATGTTTTGGATATCACTACTTCATAACATTTGATACCAAACAGTTATCAAACCACTGATCAAGAAACCAAATCTTGATCTTAGCACACTAAATACAGACTTCTAACTTACAATTCATATATATAAGAGCTTAGTGATAGCTGTGGCCCAACTACTTCATGGGTACCTTAACAAGAATCCCTATATGAAAAAAATTGCAGTCTGGATTTAGGCCTCATTGTAGCGCGGAGATAGCTCTAGTTAAGACAACAAATGATCTTCTTCTGCTTGTGCTGCTTGACCTAAGGATAGCATTTGATAGAACAGGTCACATTATTCTCCTTGAAAGTTTAGAAAACATGGTTGTAATCATAGGAAGTATAATTCTGTGGTTTTGTGGATCCTACTTAAATGATCGGTTTTGATTCATAAAGGTAAATGGTTTTCTAATAACACTAAAATGAGTTATGGAAACCCACAAGGCTGTATTTTAGGACCATTAGTGTTCATGCTATACATGCCACCCCTAGGCATAGTTATAAACATCTTCATAATTTTTCCAAGATAAGAAATGCTGTATCACTGCATGATGGAGAAAAATTAGTGCATATCTTTATTTATGATTAATTATTAATTTCCGTCAAATTGATTCCGACTCCTGGCAACCATATGAATAGTGTTCCTCCAGAATGTCCTGTCTTCTTAACCCTAGAATGCTAACGCTGGGTGATTTTCACCCACACAATTTTTGTCGTGATTTTCATTGTGTTGCTGCTGTCTGAGTTGCATGGGAGTTTGAGCAGCTTCAGGGCACTCATTGATGTCATCAATGGTATGGTTGATTCCCTCCTCCCATCTGTGGTTTCTTCAAGAGGCATGCGTTTGGGTGATTTTCACCCATCGTTAGTGAAAGAGAGTAACATATTTTATGGGTTGAATTTACCCGATATTAGTGTTTGTGTGTTTAAATCAGGCACTCTTTGCACTTTTCGAGGGAAACAACATTCAGGCCGGCCACATTCTCTGCCCCATTTCATCCACAGCTGTCATCCTGTATGACGGTAAGTGAGTAACATGTATCTAGTGTTAATGTACATCTACAATTGTTAGCAATTGTTAGGAGCTGACCAAGCAATATCACCAGACAAACAGGAATGTGACCACTGATAATTGGTTCACCTCTGTGCCACTGGCGATCGACCTGCTGGAGAACTGTGGCATAACCACCACAACAATTTGTTGTGTTTTCTGTATGTCTGTTTCTATCAATTCTGTAAAGTGTCCTTGAGTGTTCTGAAAGGCGCTTATAAATCAAATGTATTATTATTATTATTATAACCATTGTGGGGATGGTGAAAGCAAAGAAAAAAGAGAGATCCCACATGTGAAGACAGATAAAGAAAATCGCATGCCAGGCTCCAGTGTTTTTCTTTTCACCAAATAACTAACTTTGGTGTCATTCCTCCCTGACACAGCTACAAAAAAGTAGTACTCTTGTCATCCATGCACACACAACCTACTATTGGATCCACTCACTGAAGTGATTGAATTTTACAACCAAACGAAGGGAGATGTTGAAACATTCGACCGGATGTGTGCTCACTGTTCAAGAAAACCAAGAGATGGCCACTGTGTGTGCTATATGGCATGATGAACGCTGGTGTGATAAACTCATGGATCATTCACAAGGAGAATGTCTTAAGGAGAGGTGACACACCAATGAGGAGGAAGCAGTATATGCAGACTTTGGCAATGGCACTTATTAAATCATGGGCAGAGCAGAGACTCCCCTCTTCAAGTCTGTCCTGTCAGCTCAGAATCCTCATCTGCACTGTGTGCAACATCTCTACACCTGGCACTACTGCTAGAGAGGTTGGACCAGTGGCAGCAGAAAGCGGACGTCCCTTAGTAAGGTGTGCTGTTTGCTCCACAGGCTCGTACAGGAAGACATGACACAGGTGTCTTGTCTGCCGTCGACCAGTGTGCCCTCGCCATTACTACCCTGCCTGTACTGACTGCATGTAAGGCATAAGGTAAGATAGAGTTGTCCCAGAATTTGCACATGATCCTTAATTAGTATAATGGCAATGAATAAATATCAATTAATTGTATTTTCCAAGAAAGTTCATATAACCAAAAGAATTTGGTAATTTTTTCCCTTCTCAAAAAAATGCCATTTTTTGTCTCTCTGTCCCACAGTTATCAGTGATGCAGGAAGACTGTGCCTTTACCAGACAGGGCTCACATGTCCCAGGAATAGGGGGACCAAAGACCAAGTTCCCAGCAGCAATTTTCTTAGGTGAGGACATTACATGTTTAGGATTTTCCGCTGATTTTCCAATAATTTTTTTATAGGGTCATCCATGGTACCTTTTTAATGTGATGTATGTTGTAAAATTCCAAAACTTGTTATACAGTGTTGTACTTTTAAAATAAATTGATGAAAACTAAAATATTAGTATTAATATTTTAACTAAAATATTAGTATTAAATTAATATTAAATTGATGAAATTAAAATATACCCAATGTTAGTGATGGTGTTACTAATTTTAACGTTAGTGTTCTAGGGTTAAGTGTTTTGAAGGAAGTGTAAGTGTAGTGTTAAGGGTGTAGATTTAGATTTAGATTTAGATTTAGATTTAGATTTCCCCACCAATATTCAGCAATTATTGCATAATACTCACCATTAACTTGATCCATGGCCATAGAATTAGCATAACTGGATTGATGCATCCCTACCAATATCCAGTGAATTGTCCCAACCAATAATTTGTTGCCCCCTGTTCTCTGACATCAAAAGTGTCTTGGCAATTTATATCTTTTTTTGTACAGGTCTTATGGGTTTTCCTTCCTTCTTTCGTTGATCTATATTTCATCTGTGATGATTTGACCCTTTGCATCTCTTAAGGTTCCAACTTGACATTTGAAACTGATTCCTGGTGTTTTCTTTGAAGGCAGGTCTTGCAAATTAGAAGTTCATAATTGGTGTTGTTACCTAAGGTGTTGCTAGGTGGTAGTTAAGGTAATGCTGTGATATAAAAGCTGGTTGCTAGGATGTTGCTTGGTGGTGGCTAAGGTCACTATGTCATAGGTATTGGTTGCTAAGATTTTGCTTGGGGTTACTAAGGTGTTGTTAGGCAGTTGCTAAGATGTAGTTGTTTCTAACATGTTGCTATGCTGGAGTCCAAAAACATATGGCATAATGGTGGTACACAGTGTGGGTTTTCAAAGCCTTTGCCCAAACATTGGTTGGCCCAAAAGCTCCTCCATGTATAGTCAGTAATGGCAAGTGATGTAATGAAAGGGAGTTGCATGCATTCTCTCAGCTGGTGTGGAAGAGTGACATCATCACTTTGTCCTTCTTATATATTCCTCCATTCACACCTAAGGGGAAGAAATGTACAATACATTTACCAAAAATGTACGGTGGATCAGTTCAAAAAGCGAACTAGGCTATTAGTTCTATGGTTGTGCTGAATTTGGTGGCTGTAGTTTGAAAAATGTGATAAGTAGAAAATTTGAATGTTTGGTCAAAAGTTTCCAAAAGTCAGGAACAGGCTATTATAAATGATTCACTGCAGTACAGAGAACCTCAAGAGGGGGTGCTGTGTGTATATACAGTCCTGTACAGTCACAGCACTGCTCCTCAGAACACTTAAAAGTGACATCACTTATTTGAACCTCATCATTGTGATGTCATTGTGTTCCAGAACTGGAACTGTATATAAACCAGTCTCGCTGACTCAGCAGCTTCTGAGACATATCAATCTTAAGCTTATACTGCTAAAGCCATCTTATCTAGAACCAAGAGGCAAGTTTTACAGCTGGTTCTATGTTCCACAGGACAAGGTAACAACCATTATTATTGAATAAATCGATTTGTGAGTTATTATGTAGAAGACATCTGATAGGATTAATATTGTATAATCACTATGAACCCTAAATGCTATTTTCAGAGCCAATCTGGACTTCCATCCATCCATCCATTAATTTCCTATACCGCTTATTCCTGAAAAGGGTCACCGGTGCCCAGCCGGCAACTCTGAGCGCAAGGGCAGGAAATCATAGGGCTCACAGACACACACACAAACTGGATAACAGTCACCATGTTTTAAACTGTTATACAAGGATTGTGAGAGTTTAATTTCCTGTGTTTCCCACTAATATGAGCATATTTAACAGTGTCTTCTTCTTTCAGCTGCTCCCCCTAAGGGTTTCCACAGTGGATCATCTGTCTGATCCGCATTATAGTTTTGCCCTTCCTGATGCAAGCCACACCATTTATCTGGGCTTGGAACCGGCATCAATAGTGCCCAAAATTACACCACTAATGGCTGGTTACATGAAATTCTCATATGAAGTCTATTATTCTTTGTTGATTCTGCAATGGAACAGCTATATTACTCTCTTTACAAAACATTATTTTAACCCTTGTTTATTTTTACAACTGTTTTGCTGCAATCACACTAATAAATGGTGCTTACCTGGTCCGATATGAACACAATTTAACAGTGTAGATCAGTGGTCCCCAACCCCCGGGCATTTGGTACCGGACTGCACAATCAGAAGCGAATTTGGTTCCCCCTCCCCCACTTGCTCTCTCTTTCTATCTCACCAGTCCAGCAGTTCAAGTCAGTCTTCCAGTTTTCCCAATGGCCAGTATGAGCCTGCTCATAACCTTCTTATCCTGCTAACTTTCAATATCTTTTTTTTTCTACAGAAATAAACATGGATACTGAACCAGTCCTGAAAATGTTGGGCTACAGCGTGTTGGGCGAAATCGGTAGAGGGGCTTTCGGCATAATTAAGTTGGCCACATCTAGAAGGCACTCAAAACTGGTCGCCATCAAAGTAATAAATCAGATCATGTTTTCATATGTCAAGGGTACTAACTATTGTACCATGGAACTCCAAATTCTGAGAAGAGTGAGGCACCCTCACATTGTTCAAGTGTATGAAACTTTTGAAATGCCTGATAGACATATGTACATTGTTATGGAGGTTGCCGAAATGAATCTCAAAGAAAAGATCTTTGATCTTGGCCACATCCACATCGACCAGGCTAAAATATGGTTCCACCAGCTCCTCAGCGCCATGGATTATCTGCACCAGCATGACATCATCCATCAAGATCTCAAGTGCAATAATGTGCTTTTGACTGCTGAAAGACAAGTCAAACTTACTGACTTTGGTTTGGCCTACTTTATAAAAGCCTCCCATGATCATTATCAGAAATTTCATGGAAGCATTAATTACATTTCACCAGAAGGACACATGTATGAGACATATGATCCAAAGAAGAGTGAAGTGTGGAATCTGGGTGTAATATTTTTTAACATGGTCACTGGGTCCTTGCCTTTCTCTAACCAAACAGTTAAAGTTACAATGCACATAGATATTACATATCCAGATAATATCACACTGGAGAAACCCTGCAGAGACTTCATCTCTTACATTCTGCAGTTTGATCCTTTGACTCGACCATCCGTGAAAGAAGTGGCGGAGCACCCTTGGCTGCAGTTGAAGACAAAAGAGTAAGTATACCGCTGTGCTGGAACTTGAGTATTAAGTTCCAGATTTACATACCTTGTGTCTAAATGTTTGTATATAACCACTTCTAATCATTGTGTTCAGCTAGTTTAAGTTGCACCCATTGCACATTTCTTTCTTCTTCTCCAGAGTTACAGAGTGATCCATTGTGAGGGGCATCTTTTCCACATGTAGCTCCCTTTGTGCTGCAGTTAAAAGGGCATTTTATGTTATTATTGCCCACCAATTTTCAGAGCTTTTTCTTGACTTCGCAAGTGGATCTTCATCAGACCCTCTACAGTGCACTGCTTATTCTGAACAGGGCACTTCTTTTTCTATTGCCCCTACTGGGTCATGCTCTGAGCAAACACATGAGACTGGGATTCCTCAGGTTTAATGTATGTGGGAAGATTGTATAATGTATGCCAGATGAGTCTTGATTGACTGTGATTCCTCCAGATTTTATACTGTAAAGCTCCTTTAATTGTCAGTTAGACATGTTTCAGTTGGTAAATCTTTGATCCTAAAAAAGACAAAAAGGGTTTACCTCTAGTAGACATTGAGCGAATGCTTCAGCTCCCCTTCAGGACCTCTGCAGTGCTCTTCTTATTCCAAACAGGGTACTAGTTATTCTTTTGCCTTTACAAACATTCCTGCTTGTTCATGTTCTGAGCAGAGAGGTGAGGACGAAATTCCAAATGTCTTGCTCTGTGAACAAGTAGAGAAAGAGGCTATGGCACATCCAAAACTACTGGTGGTCCTTTAACCATTAAAATTAATTCCTCAAATAAAAAGTTCACTGTTCAGTTTATTACATTTTATTAAGGAAACCTGAGTAAAGTTCAAATATATTTTCCAAGTTTAAATGACTTAGTCAGTATACAGTGTACAGGCAGTGTACTGATCTGTAATATTTCAGTAATTCTTTTTAGTTAGTCTAATTAGTTTTAGTACACGTTTAAGTAGACTTTAGATGTGAGAGTCGTAAACTTTGAGTATGTTTGTATTTCAGGGATAACTAGTTTAACTGCAAAAAGGCAATAGGTCATTCCCCTTCTAATGACATACAACATGTGTAACAGATAAGGAGCCATAAATATTGCATATTTGTAACTGAATTCAATGCATGTTGAGCAGCCATGGAAAGCTAGTGACCTGTTCCAGATTGGAATAGCTCAAATTCAGCCAAAACCTATTGGATCACTTTAAGACTTCATTGACTATAGAGAACAAAGTAATACTCTTTCCAGCTACATATAGCATGTTTTTCTACATTGTATATAACAAATCAGGATTCTGACCTGATGCTGATGAAGGCTTAAAGGTAGAATAAATGATTTATCAAACTAGAACATAAAACATAATACTCTTAAAATCTTTAAATAAAGTGATTATGGAAAAACAACAATATACTAATGCATCTCAAAAAAATGTAGTATTGTGAAAAAAATCTCTGATTTCTGATTGTCATGAGTGGCACCTGTATCTCGCACGACTGTTACCAGATGCACATCAATTACACTGTCAGTGACAGCCTGTTTCAGCACGCAAGAGTAGAATTTGATGGGAAAACTGGGAAGCTGTACGTAACTGACTGCTTTAACATGCAATTTTCAATGTTATCTGAAGTGATAACAAGGGATATCTCTTTAATAACTAAAGTTATGCTGATAAGGGCCATGCAACAGTTACTTTTCCACACAGTTGATTTGCATGTTGGATAACTTTGCTCCCTAAATAGATAAAATTACAATTTACAATTTACAAAATAGTGAGGAAAAAATGAACAAATATAATAATGTAATTGCTTACATGTAATAATATTACATTTTGTGTAACGTTTGAAGAGCATTCACTTTGTCAGCCACACAATCATAGACATATCAGCATAAATGCACTTTAATGACACTACAAGAATATTATTGCCATTTAAAAAATTCTAAATCTAAAAAATCTAAACATTTTAGGCACTTTAGCAGTTTTAGAATTTCACATGTAATGTAATGAATTCAGGTACTGAGGTAATTACCTGCTAGCTGTTTTGTATGTAGTGTAGTCTTAATGGAAAGGTGCACTCTTTCTAGCTGGAGTAGTAAAAGCAACAACAGGATATCTAAGTGGACCTAAAGACAGGAAGGACAGTTTAATTTCCACTTGCTGGGTTCACATTCACACAAACTGGAAACTCAAATACTCTCATTCACTTGAAAAACAAAGCTCTTCCTTCAAAACGGGCACATAAAAGTGAGAAAGGACACCATTAACCTTTAAATGTGCAATAACTCTTTTAGGCACTGATATTTTGAACCTCCTTCTACAGGATTCAGTGTTGATAGTGTTCATGAGCTGGATCCTGTCATTTTCTCAACTCATGTCAGTCACTCAACATACCTCATGTCAACATACCCAATGAGGGCTATTTATTTATTTGTTTATTTATTTTACATTTATTTCCTACTGGATGTTAAAATGTTAACAAGAGAATACACACACACACACACACACACACACACACACACACACACACACACACACACACACACACACACACATATATATATATAATGGTTCAAACATCCAATTACATTTTAGTTGTTGTGTGAATCATTCCACTGCTGTCCTCCACTCCAACTCGTGCAAGTCTCCCCACTCACTTCATCCCGTGGCTTCTTCTTCATAGTGTGTCATATTTTACACTCTCCTTCTGTGGACACTGACAATGGGAAAGCTACGACCACAAGCCCTGGTTCGATTAGCAACCCATGCAGTTTGGTGGTGATGTGCTGCTCTCCAGCATCAACAACATAATATTCTCCTGAAATCTTATTCTACTATTTTACCAACTTTCACTAGTGGGCTGGGTGTATGTATTTTTTTAATTTGAATGATATAATTCTAAAATCCCCACATTTTTTGGAGCACAAATATAAGCCTGTAACAGTCTTGTCTATATATTTGCATCCCCAAATATTTTGTGGGTTTTGGAAGTGGCTTGTATTCCAGCCCTGTATTGGTTATGCTGGTTTTTCCTTTGAAGAAGAACACAACAGTGTTTGAAGTTTATGATCTGTCAGTTTATGTCTTTAATTCTCATTATTCTGCTGTGCCAAAAAATACAATTTGATCTTCTGTGGATCTAACAAAGGTTAGAAGAGGTTGTACTCTAAGTTGATTATAAAATGGTTACAGTGTTCAGTTCAAAACATGAACTCCAAGCCACATAACAGTCAAAAATATTCCATGAACAGCACCATGTGTCAGTATATGCAAAAGATTGGGGAGCAAATTGATATTAGGACCACACATTTGTTTTAAATATTTTCCAAGGAGAAATGTTTGCATGTGTTCTGTTACTATTGTTTTGTCAATGGAGATCTAACCTCTAATTCCCCTCATTAGAAGACCCACAGTTTTCAAGTTCACCACTGCCAGGTCTCATCACTCTTATCTAACTACGCGTTTCTGTTACTTCACATTAATTTCTCCAATATCCAGTATGGCACAGACATTTCAGGCCCTTCCAATAACTTCCACCACTAATGTACTCACCTACTGACCTCTTACGCCTTAGCCATCTGCCTGAAATCATTCTTGTGGAGTGATGTGTGTGCATGTGCGTCACAGTGTTGTGGTGACATGGATGGCTAATGTGGATACAAAAGACTATTGGTCAGTTGTTGAAAAAATCTCAGGACAGAGCCCTCCCTGTTGTATATAAAGTAACCAGAGGGAGATCCAGCTCTTCAGAAGTGCACACTGAATTTACCGATATTTAGAGATCATATCAATTTTTGATTGTTCTCCCTATATAGAATTCATTGGAAATTATCAGATTGTTCACAACTTCACGTGATTTTCAACTCAACATTCTTGAAGGACAATGGCTAGCATGGTCACAGAGATTGTTGCCTTTTTGCTGTCCATATCAGGCTGGGTTCTAATCTCTTCTACACTGCCCACTGACTATTGGAAAGTATCTTCTGTTGATGGAACTGTCATCACTACAGCAACCTTTTGGTCCAATCTCTGGAAAACGTGTGTTACAGATTCTACTGGAGTCTCCAACTGCAAGGACTTTCCCTCCATGCTGGCTTTAGATGGTTGGTTATCTTGTGCACATGCTGCCAGAGTAAATGCATGATTTATAGTGCATGCGTCAGAATAACACAGGCAAAATAAAATTAGTACTGTGTTTTTCTGCAGCCTTGTGTGTAACTAGTGAGATGTGAGTATCTTATTGCGTTTTTTAATTAGTCAGAGTCCTGGTTCTTCCTCACTGAAAGGGCAGGTGACTGTGATTGTTAATTCAAAAGAGCAGCAAAGTATCAAATAGCTCTAATGTGGTTTTGGCTTGATCCCTGTACTGCCATGGTACAAATTAGCCAGGGCCAAGATTTCATTTAAACAGGGTCTTCATCATTCCATCGCTATTTTATTTTTGCCAGCTGCACTTAAGGTACCATTAACACTAGATTTGAGAGCATTAAAATTTTTTACATTAAATGTGTTTAAGGAAGTTTCAATCTAAAACCTCTAAAGTAAGTTAATGACCTTTAATAAATAGGACCCTGCTCTCTGTGTTGAAGGAAAATATCCTTATGCACATTAAGTAACTGCTGCTCAGATACCTCAGAGTCCCATGCTCTCCTAACAAAAGTTATGCAGTCAAACTCTTGATTTCCATGTCATAAACAAATTGCGTTTGAACAGTTTGGGACAATATTAAATGTGTATTATAGATGAAGTGCTTCTATGACAAATAACTATTTTTTGTAAAAATGTGTTGTCATATTTATAAAGTAGTAAATCATATGTATATAATAATATTTACTTGAAGTATCGCATTTTACTTTCACATGTCTGCCTGCAAATGTCAATAGAATTGTGTTTTTGAGTTTTAATTACGTAGTAGTGCTGTGCTAGTCAGGCCTCTTACAGCTCTGATTCAAGACCAAGACCACATTGAACTATATTGAGAGAGAAAAAAATGTGTCTATATATATATATATATATATGTAGTGATCAGGACCCCATAGGACCACAACAGCAAGAATGATTTGGGTGGTGGGTCATTCTCAACACTGCAGTGACATTGACACTGTGGTGGTATGTTAGTGTTTGTTGTGCTGATACAAGTGGATCAGACAGAGCAGTGCTGCTGGAGATTTTAAACATCTCAGTGTCACTGTTGGACTGATAACAGTCCACCAACCACAAACATCCAGCCAACAATGTCCTGTGGGCAGCGTCCTGTAAGTGGACCGTGTCTGATCCACTGGTATCAGTGGTATCAACACATACTAACATTCCACCACCATGTCAGTGTCATTGCCCAGACCCACCACCCAAATAATACCTGCTCTGTGGTGGTCCTGTGGGGTCCTGACCATTGAAAATCAGGGTGAAAGGAGGATAAGAAAGTATGCAGAGAAACAGATGGACTACAGTCTTTAATTATAGAACTACAAAATGCTCCTTTAAGTGGAGCATAAGTTGATAAATGTAAGGTAAGTGGATATATAAGGACACTGTGGCTGGTGATTGTGTGTGTGTGTGTGTGTGTGTGTGTTTACACTGCACTGAAGTTAAAAATGAACCAATCAGAATGGTCTACACCGGTCTCTTTCTCTCTGGGAAACCTAGACCACCACTCCCCCTAGGACCTTATGTAATGCATACACTTGCCTTTTATAATAAAAAAAAAAAACATAAATCACAATTGATTGACAGTTAAATCAACCAAATAGATTTGGATTTAGAATCATATGGGGAAGCTCCAGGCTGGACCTTGCATCGTGAGTGTTTAGTGTGCTAGCTTGCTAACAAGTAGTTAACTTCTTAGCAAATAATGCCGTGAGAGTTGCTCATCCAGTCATCAAGATTTCATTTATCACATGAAAAACAATAGTATTCCTGAGTGGGGAGGGATCAAAACAGTGTGCTGGTGTATCCATGCGAAATATATTATTTATAAATACAGGTGAACAGGTAGTTTTTCTGGCTATGTCACATCTTTACATAGTTAAATCACATCCACCGCCTCTGAAAGAGGACCTGGCAACCACAGTGGACCACAGCAGTGCTGTGAAAAACAATAGCAAGCTACTGCGAGCATGGAGATATCAGAACAGCAAACTCAGTCTTCATCTGCTCATTAACCCACTGTCAAAACAAAGAAATAATGAGATTTAGGGGACTTTTTCCACTTGCATTTCTTGCAGATAGTTGACTAAACTTTGTTGATTCTCTCCTTGATAAAGAGTGTATATTTCACTGTTTGTTTTGATATGTGTATCGTGTCTGTACATAACTGTGGTCCTTAGTTATAAAGTTTTTGCATGTAACACTTACCCTGTCATGTTCTAAAAGTCAGCTTACTATCTACCTGCATAGCAAATTATCAGGTAAGCTTGCTGGCTGCTTTTGACTGTTATTTTGTTCACGCATTTTTTTTGACCGGTTAGGAGCAGGGGGGCTGTCTCTTATACACATCTACCATGCATTACGGCCCAATTACCAACGCAATGTGAATCTTGGCCATAAATCGAGTGAAGTCAGATTAAAATGAATTGGTATAGCTTTTACAACTGATGTCAGAAAGCAGCTTTACCGAAATCAAAAATAAGAAGATCATCAACGCATGCAACACATTAAATATAAATACAGCATATAATCTGCAATGAGCAAACTAAAGGCATCAGTGGTAAGGAATATTCTCACAGCGGAGGGAAGACGTTTGAAGAACCAGGAACCAGATTTTATACAATGTTCAGATTTAACTGGGCAGCTGTTAAAAACTACGAAAGACGCTATATTATATTCTATTATGTCTAATAGAAGGTTATCATTTTGTACCTCTTACCATTATATGTACAGATGCTGAAATATCTAGAAAGCATCATATTATAAGGATTAGCTGTCTACAGCGCTATGGCTAAAACTGTCACAATGTCAAACAGCGTTATGGCTAAAAATGTCATATACAGTCACATAAAATTAGAAAAAGAAAATCACACTTAAATAACATCTACACTGGCTCAGAGTCACTCAGTAATACAATGCTCTAGCACTATTATCCAAGGATTGCAGATTCAAATCCTTTTTCATGCTGCTTAACACTGGCAGGTGGAGTCTGACAGAGCAAATTTGGCCATGCTTTCTCTCCGGGTGGATAGAAGGCACTCACTCCCCACATCACACTCAGTGTGATACTGGTCACCCCAACATCTGTTAGACATTGTTTTGGAGCTGGGAACCTGATGCTTTCCTCCCAGCAATGATGCAATGGCAGCAGTTAGTAAAGAATTGGAGTTTAAAAAGATGCAGTGGCTGGTTTCATATGTATCTGAGGAGGTATGTGCTTATCCTTGTGTTGTATTTGCATAGCATTTATTCGCCCCCAGGCTCTTTTCTTTGTGCTCTGTTTCACTATATATCTTCCTTAACTTCCCATTTCTATAGAACAGTGGGTGTTACTTTATTTGTTGATCTGAGCTGTTCCATCATTGTCTTGATGCACCTTTTTTGTTTTTGCAAATCAATGGTGCTGTGATTAAAGCAGGCTGATTTTGGATGCATTCATAGATTGCACTTATGTGAAGCTGTGTTCTGACAGTGTG
The DNA here is from genome assembly GCA_034509495.1 of Acestrorhynchus altus. Taxonomy (NCBI): domain Eukaryota; kingdom Metazoa; phylum Chordata; class Actinopteri; order Characiformes; family Acestrorhynchidae; genus Acestrorhynchus; species Acestrorhynchus altus. Next base: position 8,059,091 of record CM067504.1, read on the forward strand.
AAAAAAACCTGACTTTTTTTCATCTGTAAAATTCAAACTTGTGTTAAAAGGTTAAGATATGTCTGCAGAAACCTCAGTAGGAGCAGGGTTGCAGAGCAAGAGGTGGACATAATTGCAGGGTAAGGGCTTTACAATGAAAAGCAAAATATGAGCAAAAGGACAAAACACAACAAACAGACAAAGGGAATTGGTAGATTACACTCTCAAGAAGATGAATGAGAGGCAGGATGCAAAGGAGGCATAAGAACACTACAACAAGGAGGGCAGAGAGACAAGAAGGCAAGAACTCAAGGAACCAGAAAAGAGCTTGACAGACCACTGATCTGAGCATTTGATTACATTTATTGATTTTTATCTACATTTATTATTATTGATTTATTTGATTAAACATAGAAACAGAAGTGCAGTATCTCTGCAGAAGAAATCAGGAGGGGTAAATATCGTTGACTATACAATAATATTTTATAATATATCTATGACTGATTGTTGTCTATAATTTCTCTAACTCTGTTTGTTTTTTTCTAATCCCGTAGCTTATATCCAGGTTTGCCGTGGGCTGATGATATCAGCAGTGTGTCTGGGCTTCTTTGGGGCAGCTCTGGCCTTGGTTGGGATGAAGTGTACAAAAATAGGTGGCTCTGAGGTCACAAAAGCCAGGATAACCTGTTTATCTGGGACTGCATTTATTCCTCAGTGCAGAATTTCATTTTTCTACTTCCTTTATATTTTTTGTTATTCAATACTATAAAAAACACATCATATAAGTAAATTATGGTCGAACAAGGGCAGATTTTGTATGTGTTGGTTGGTGCAGCGTAGTGGGTGTCATTCCCTCATTGGGCAAGAGCACCAAACTACACCAGTAAGAGTCCTTGGGCAAGACTCCTCCTACTAAATTCACCTACCTGTGTTGTGTAAGGTGCAACACCTCTGCCTCTATCTTTCTTTCCAGGCATCTGTTCCCTGACAACATGTTCATTATATGCACACAGAATAACCTCTGAGTTTTTCGACCCTTTATTTGTGGCACAAAAGTAAGTGATTCTGCACTCATCCTGTAAAGAATGTTACAATCATTCAATTACAGCTGCCTAACTCACATTATTTATGTCCACACAGGTTTGAATTGGGAGCCGCACTCTTTATTGGTTGGGCAGGAGCTGTACTTTGCATTCTGGGGCTCTTTCTGCTTCTCTATGTCCCAAGGTTTCAGCATGAGGTAAAATGGGGCAATATGTTATACAACATGAAGTGATTGAATTTTGATCACTAATATGACACAGTAGATTCAGGTAATAGTTGCATGGACTAGAACAAATTGTAATCACAAAATGAAACTATAGTGTTTCCAGTTGTTTTGCACACAGAGTCCTTCATAGCTTGTTGCTGCCTGGTATTTCTGGCAGGTGGAAAAACTCAATCTTGCTGTAGTGCTGAGATGCTGGGCATTGTTGCACTGGTGTCACTGTGCTTGGGGGAGTGGTCTGCTGCCCAGGTGGCCCCTCTACTGTGGTGGCCCTGTGAACTTTGTCTGTTAGTGGACAGAGTGGACAGCATACTTGTGGCTTATTGGCCCAGTGGAGATCTGTAGCTATGGGACGTGCTTGGATTGTAAATGGGGCTGTGGTGTGGGATGTATGGATTGGAGTTCATGCTATGTACATACACACTATCCCTTAGAGAAAACCTCGTTTTCCCCTTTTTCTTTTCTTTTGGTGTGAACAGTCCATTATCAGATTTTCTTATTTGTCAGTTTGTGTGTTATTCTATCTGTTTTTCAGTGCAGAAGTTCTTTTGTATCGTATATGTTCTGTTTTTTTTGTTTGTTTTTTTTTACTTTTTGATGAGGTGGGTGCTATAAATAGAGCAGCTTCAATCAGTGTAGATCAGGGGTCATCAACCCTGCCCCTGGAGAGCTACCTACAGGTTTCAGCTCCAACCCAAATCTAACACATTCCATTCAGCCAGTTAAGCACTTCTGAAGGCAGTAATTATTTGGAATAGGAGGGGTGGAATAGTGTTGGAGGAAGACTGCAGGAAGGTAGCTCTTCAGGAGCAGGGTTGCGTTGGTGAACCCTGGTGTAGAAAAATACAAGTTACATACATATAGTAAAATAAATAAATAATGTGAAAAATGTGGTGGGGAACATGATTCAAGCTGATTATGTCTTTATAGTAGACCACGTAGGTTGCGCCACAGAAAAATACAAAAACAAACTAATTAAATAATTAAAAAGAAACAGTAAAAAATATGTATCTAGAGAACAGTTTGAATCATAGACATTGATGTTATAAATAAAAAACTATTTGAGGTAACACTGCCTTGACAGTTAACTTTTACTTTCTTTTTCTGGACATAGTAATTAGCATCATTTTAGTGCTCCCTAGTGGTGCAGATCTCTGTGTAGCTGTATATCTCGAGTTTCAACTCAAACAATAAAATATGTAACAAATAAAAAATGAATTTGGATAACCTTTGACTAAACAGAACAAATGAGTTCGGAAACTACAGTTATGTCATTTTGAGCTAACTCAAAAATGACTGATTTAAAATATATTACAAAAAAGAAGTAGAGTACGTTTGAAATTTTAGGACTAGAGAGGCTTCCAAATGTACTGTCAAGACCTTTCTCTTTTCCACTGTTAGTTTATAATAAACAGAAGACTTACTAACAATGAATGAAATTATATATATATAATATATATATATATATATATATATATATATATATATATATATATAATCAATATACTCTGTCTATGCATTAAAGATGCCATAAGAAAACGTAACTCTCTCTCTCTCTTTTTAAAGGGGATACTCTTACAATGGAACCACTTCTTTCATCTCATCTCGAAACAAAAACACCAAGAGTCCTGAAAGTGCTCATAGAGACAGAGCTGATCAAAGCAACTCTGCCAGACAGTTCGGAAGAAATGCATATGTGTGATGTCCTCCCAGAGAAAAAAGTCACAATAAAATAAAAGACACTATCAAAGATACACTATCAGTCAGAGAATTTGGCCGAACCAAGACATAGACAATAACCAGTTCATTATCAAAAATGCTGTACATGCTATTTCAAGTATATTGGTGGTCCAATAGTTTTTGTATTGAGCTCCCATCACAGCTATTATCAGTCACTACAAGTGTTAGAGTAAACACTGTTATCTATAGCTATAGGTAATCTGTATTACATTTACAGTGGCATGCAATGAACAACTCCAGTCAGAATACCTGTTTGTATGAATAGTTCAGCTAGTAACGTTAAGGCAAAACATGTTACACACTCTACAGTGACACAGTGTCAGGAGCAGCAGGCAGCCTCTGCCTTCCTCAAGGACACTTCAGTCACAAACTGTCAGTTCAGGGACTCGAACCAGCAACCTTCCGGTCACAAGGCAGCTCTTCCCCACAGACTTTCCCCACAATTTTGCATGCCAGTGTATTTCTCTGAAGGTGGTCAATCCAAAGCATTACTTTACCTACATGATTCACTCTGTAAAGTCCGTCACTCAAACAGATCAATGCATTAAACAAGTTCTCCAACTTCATCCCTGCACACCGCTTCATATGTAATAATTCTCCATGGTTTTCTTACCCAGATGGGGTGGAGTAATAGGGTGTTTAGGAGTGCCTCATAAAGTGACTGATAAGAGGTCAGTGCTATTACGGCTATTATTTCAATATATGCTATATGGCCAATGTATTGGGACACCTGATCAAGGGTGTTAAGAGTTTCTGCCTTTTTTGTTAGAGCAACTGTCTCTACTGTCCTGTGAAGACTTTCTACTAGATTGTGGCGCATTGATGTCAGGTGATCACTGTTAACCAGCTCAGAAGTATTGAAAGGAATACCAGAGAACACAGTTCCACTGCTCCACAGCTAAATGCTGAGGAACTTAATACACTTCTAAACCACGTCTGGCATTAGGCATAGTGCCAACTGGTTCCTGTTCATCTGCTTGCCTTTGCAAGAGCATCCTTTCAGACACATGATTACAGTGGAATGAACATAACATGGGCCTCATGGATATCCCCTTGATGAACTGGGCCCTATCGAACACCTGAACTGATGACAGACATTTAAGATCCTGTTGCACTCCACCAGCTGTGGAACATGTTGTCTAGATCTGGAAACTGGAACGGAAGTAATTTATTTCTTCCTGATGTCTGTCTCCACCTTATCATCAATGGAAACCCTAGACTTTGACCTCCTTATCTCAGACATTTCTGGAGATGATCTGGGCTGGCAGTGGTAGTCAGTCTACATGGTCATGCCAGGTTCTTCCTTAAATAAATTTTGAGGAATCCAGTAATGATATAAAATATGCTGTGGTATTTACTTACATAATCTTTTAATACAAGCTAAAAAAAACTATATTGTAAAGGTTGAACATTACAGACTGGGTGGTGATGAAACCAGGGGAAAAGACATACCATCAGCAACAGTTAAGTATAATTACTGCACTTCTGACTGCTTTCTGTCATTATTGCTTTCGGACATGTATTGGCACTTGCTGAACTTTGCATTAAACGTATTTGGAATGAGCTCCACACTGTATTCTGAAGTATTGTGCATTGACATGTCAATAAGGTTTCAATAAAAGAATACATTTAATTTTAGCGTTTCAGTTTTTGGTTAATTTCTTATATCGTAGACATAACTTGTTTCAACCTTAGACAGGTTTGTTAATTTGGGATTTTAACTACTTGAAAAAGAAAACAGGTTATTACACATTAATAAGCAAGTTAACCAGTTTTATGTGTTTTATGTATGATATGGGAAGGTTGAAAATTCAAATTTCACGGAACCTAAAGGAGCTCATTACACTGTAACTGCAATTCAGAGAACAGATGAATGTTCTAGTAAAACGCTCTGTCAGTCAGATTAATAGTATTAAGAGGGCAGCTATGAAGAAACCGATGACCAGCAAATGCTTATTTGAAGCTGCTGGTGTCTCTGGAGCCTCAAGAACTTGTGCAGATTTAAGTGCCGGACCTGAAATCTGTGGTTGGTAAGGTGTCGCTAGGCATTTGCTAGATGGGTTGCATGATCTCTCAAGTGGTTGCTTAGCTGTCGCTGAATGTTTGCTAAATGGTTCCTAAAGTATTGATATGAGTTGCTATGGTATCCAAGGTGGTACTAATCTGTTGCTAAGTGGTTACTAGGTGGTTGCTGTAGTATCACTAGGCGGTATCTATGGTATCCCATATGGTTGCTAGGAAGTTATCCAACATGTCAGTTGTCCAGACGTCTGCCCAAAAGCAACATGTGGGATGTCCAACCTCATACAATAGCTGTGTCTATAAACCTTTGGCCTGTTTGTAGGGTGTCCAAACTTTTGTACAAGAACTGTGTTCACAATCTGTATTGATTTTGTAACACAGTATAAAGTTTCATTGTAAATGGTAGCAGGTCTTCCATGTCTCGCTTCTGCCATCTGAAGGCGATTGGGCCTTCTGTCATTCGCTTTGCACAAAGGTATGCACTGTACTTATCTTCAGGGTCTAAAGCAGGATACAAACGGAAATGGAGAAAATTGGTTTGGGTGGTAAACACGGGAGAGAGAACAAAGCTAGGCCTGAAATTGGTAAGTGATTCTGTGCAGCTGATACCCTGCTAAAATGGGGGTTTTTTTGTGCATAATATGATACATTAAAGACAAACCCACATGGACCACGAAGGATAATACTCTGATTATAAATATCGGGCAGGTTGGGTTCTTAGTTGATGTTCGTTTAACCCTTCATGCATGAAGGAATTATCAGAGGATTTATCACACTAGAAATAAACTCTATGTTCATGTTCCTCAGGCAGATGATTTTGGCGATCCATTTCTTGTTAACACTGTTTTAAACTGTCAGACACTACATCAGAGTAAGCTACAGACAGGATACACATAACATAACAATCTACAAGACATACCATATCTGACCATTTGTGATGAACTATCAGCGAGTAATCCAGCTTGAAATACCAAAGAACCTTCCAGTGCATGTTTACTGCATTGTCCACACAGTAACACAGTGTATATATATGTTCTCCAGGATTATACTGGAGAAACTGCTGCCTATTAACTGTCATTTTACAGTTTTCACAGTGTGGGTCCTGAAAATAGTTATAGATGCATAGAGTTGGTAGATAAAGTTCTCCTTAAACATCATGTAGACTTGGCAAGAAGTTAATATCAAAACATCAGAGCACTAATATTAATATACAAAGGCTTCACTCTGACAGACACACACACACACACACACACACACACACACACACACACACACACACACACACACAACACACACACACACACACACACACACACACACACACACACACACACACACACACGAAACAAAGCCTTTACTTTAAAGCCAAATTATTAGTTGACTGTAATAATGTTTCCATGCCTGAGGCAAAACTTGAAGTAAATTAAACACCTTTCTTTCAGCTTTGACCTATTTGGTGGCTTTTTTGAGACTATGGGGCTGCCAGATAAGGACATAAAATAGCAAGCCTCATAATATACTTATGTTTGGGGCTTGACTCGTAACATAACACTTAAAATCTGAAAGGTAAAAGTAATTTTTTTTGTCTAAGCAAAAAAATAATCTTTGTTGTCTAAGCTACAGGCCATTATGGACAATGACTCCCACCCACTCTACCAAACAGTGATGAGACACAGGAGCACTTTCAGTGCAAGACCCATCCCACCAGGATGAGGTCAGGAGGTCATTCCTACCTGTTGCCATCAAACCCTATAACTTTTCCCTTAATGGGTGCCAACTATGAACCACTATGGTTCACTTGTGCAGTTTGTTAATTTTACATATCTGTGCCATAACACTGGATGTTCATATTTATTTATTATCATAGCCACTACCTTTTCATAAATATTTTAACATCTATATATTTCTAAAGTGTTTATTCTGCATATACTTTCTATTACCTTGTTTATTATTAATATTTTTTATTTTATATACAATATAGATGGATACAGTGGTAATAATTTGCAATTACCATCTAGGATTAATAAAGTAATTCTGATTCTGATTTATTGGGCTGGATCAGAGTAATGGACAAACATACACATTAAGTGAGTAATCCATTTTTAAAAGCAGTTAAAAATCACTTGTTTCCATCTGAATGAAATCCCAGTTTAAAGTTTATAGCAGCCTTCCAGTGCATGATTACTGCTCTATCCACATGTACACATTCAACCAGCATGCACATCCTGACTGATCAGGGAGAGGGTGTGGGGCTGATTACACTACTGTCCAAGATATTTGGTTACATAAAAACAAGAGGCCAGTGGCTGTAGGCTGTCTTCATTTGCTCGTACAGTGTTAAAATTTCTGAATAAAAGAGATAATACTGATACATACATAAATAACAAAAAAATAATAAAGGATATTCAGGTTTTGTTATTTTATATGGACTACTGTCAACTATGTTGACGAATATCCTCCTCAATCTATTCATTATGAATAACTGATCATTATTGTAATAAATAATCCAATTGCACAGAAGAAGTGCAATCTGACACTTCCTTCTGAATGCAACTACTTAAAACTTTAAAAACACTTCTATGAAAATTGCCTGAATTGATAATGGTTTTAACACAAGATGTGTTGTTCATAAACAATAGGAATGTGTTGGTGAAGCAGAAATATGAGTTGTGTAGATAAGCATGTTTCTTATCAGTATTGCCCTGGGAATGTTTATTAAGACTCGCTCACACTGACAATAAGAATGACACAGTTCAGCTTTAAGCTGGTCGTCAGAATGATCTGACAAGGGACTAAAGCAGGATTTTAGACCAAGTGAGGTGTAGACCAATCAAACAAACCAAACTTCTAAAAGAGCCGTGGCCAATGAAATGGACAACAATCAACAAGTACATAGATTGAGGTCAATGTAGAGAAAAGAAAGGATCTCACAGGAGAGTCAAATATGCACATTCGTGTGATGCAGATTTGGGGGTTCCTTCAGACTGTTCTGGGCTGGATCTTCATTGCCTGTTCTTTAGCCATGGAGGGATGGAAAGTGGCTGCTACTGGTGGCCAGGGTGGCAGTGCTGTTGTCACTGTGGCCTGGTATTGGTCCAGTCTCTGGAGGTCCTGCTCTACGGAAGCAAATGCTGTCACCAACTGCTATGACTTTCCAGTGCTCTGGTCTGTGGAGTGTAAGTAGGTCTACTGTACATAATATTTTAATTATATTTTGAATATAAGCCTTTTTAGTGGTCTATTAGTAGAAGGTTGTACAAGTAGTGGTTATGTATGTTCCAGTAAATGACATTTTTACAATAAAACTGTTTAACTGTTGGGTATAGTGGCATATATATATATATATATATATATATATAATTCATTTTAAGACTAAACATGACAAATATTGTGGTTTAAAGCAATGATCTTTATTATAATATCAGTGCAAAGTGAAAAGTCTTCCATGTGCAGATCATGTCCAGATTGTGAGGGCTCTGCTAATGAGTGGACTTGCCATCGGTATGCTGGGTTTTATTCTCAGCATGGTGGGAATGGAATGCACTTATATTGGAGGAAAAGAGAAAGAGAAGAACAGAGCCATCTTCATTGGAGGCCTCTGTCATTCTACCAGTGGTACTAATATAATTCTATATATAATATATTAGTGCACTGAGATATATTATAGACAATATATATATATAGACAACAGCATTGGCTTCATGACAATTTATTGCCTTTCTCTTTCTTTCTTTTTTCTCAGGTTTGTTGGCTGCAGCAGGCTACGCTTTCTATGCTTGGCACATCTCGATAGAATATTTCAGCCCAAGTTCTGAATTAAAGTATGTACATGTACTCATGCACATTTGGGTAACCCATGAGACTTTTTTTGAAAGTAGCAAAAATCTTCTGTACAACATCTGTTCCAACATGAGCACTCCCACTGTTCTCTGCAAAAGGTCTCAAATTGCTCTGGTCCTCTGATGCTTAAGGTATATTGTTTAAGGTCTATTCCATTTATTTTTTAATATTTAAGTCTGAACTCAAAAGGTTGAGCTTGTGAGCTTGTGTGCGAAACCACTATTCAAAACAGTTCTGGAGGCAGTTCTACCTCCGAGGCAGAACAAACACAACTGGTTCAGAGAATAACCAATTAAAATAACCAGTAGATGGAACTTTAGAAACATGTATCTGATCCCCAAAGCTTTATATATGGTGTAATTCAGTTTGAGATATATTTATTTTTTTAAGAAATTCTTTATGTAGTTCACCCTCTTCAAATGTCCAGTAAAGTTAAGATTGTTTGTGTACCGCTGTGGTCAGGTAGTTTCTAGTATTGAAAACAGTGGCATTCACTTGTACAGGTATGACCTGGGAACACCATTGTTCCTTGGATGGGCTGGATGTTTATTTCAGATCTCTGGAGGACTCTTCTACCTGGTTTCGTTTCGAAAGCCCTGGCCTGTTGAGGACAGCGGGTACGTTTATATCTGAAGATTCTCAGTACACACCTAATTCTACTCATTATATCATCAAATCTACAAAAAAAAGGATCACAGAAATGATTACCCCATGTTGTGTGATGCCAAAAGCATCTTACTGAAGTATTGAGTAAACAGTACAGTACACTAGAAAATGACAGTGTAGTTTATCTGATTGTAATAGTGAATCAATCCTGTCTCTACAGTACTCAGGATCTGATGGCTTCTGATGAAGAAAGCAAACATTTGAACTCCACTCCATCAGATCTCTCCATCATCTCTGACCTGTCCACCAGATCCAAAGTGCATACATTGTCTGACCTCTCCTTACTGTCATCTTCCACTGTGTCTAAAATTGTACGCAAAACCCAGTATCCTGCTAGTGTCTGACGGACCTCAAGATGAAAGATCAATGTATTTCCTTATCCGTGGTCTTCCATCTGTCCTCCCAGAGCAGTAGTTAAGACAGGGAGAAGAGAATGACTGGATGAAATCTGATCCTTGGGACTTGGAAGTAATATTCTCAGCTGTGGGGGGATTATGGACTCCTATCTATGTTGCAATACTTATCCTTCTTTTGAACACTATTGACAAGGTGCACCCTCTTGGTTTCTGGTGGGCCTTAGTCAGATGAGCGTCGAAGTAAATCAGAAAAGTTAAAAAAATTCTTAATAAATCATATTTTCAACATTTAGTTTTTAGTATCTGCTTAAATCTGTTAAAATGTGGAAGATGTGGATGTGCCCTGAGATCATAAAGGCCTTATCAATGTAATTTCACAATAAAACCATGAGTATATTACAGTACATTTTGACAAAGTTTGCTCATATAATCTAGTCTAATCTAATATAATCAAACTTTAAGTGATCGAAATCTGGAGTTTAATCTAATATAGTCTAATTTATTCTAATCAACTCTAGTCTCATCTAATGTACTCTAATCTAATCTATTCTGATATTATCTAGTCTTCTTTAACTTTAAAACGTATGCCTGTTAAATATTTCCTGAATGACCTTAAATTACTGCAAAATGCAGAGACCCAGAATTTCAAAGAAATTATTTATGGCTTTATTTTCAGTGACAGTAAGAAATGTCACTACAAAAATGAAATCTTATTTCAGAAACTATTCAATCACAGATGGAATAAAATGTAAACACCGAACAAATGCCTTCTCCCTTATTTAAACAAATATGTGAATAAAAGAAAATTACAAATAATGTACAAATAAAAAATCTGTGCACATTAATTCTACAGAGTAAATGCATATAAAATTGGCCATAGTTTTGAATGAATGGCTGTGTACCTTGTGGTGTACTAGTACACTCTCCAAAGAATCCAGTCAACAGGGCACTGTCAACTCAAACTGCATCAAAAGATGAGCTTCTGTCTCTGACTTTACGTCTATGCAAATAGATAGGCGTGTCTACTTGAGTGGACAGTAAGTGGACAAAGTGTTTAAACATTCCAGCAGCACCGCTGTGTCTGATCTACTCATACTAACACATCACACCACCATTATGTATGTGGCACCGCAGTGCTGAGAATGTCCTAGAACCCACATAATACCTGCTCTGTGGTGGTCTTGGCCATTGAAGAACAAGGTAAAATGAGGAGGAACAGCCATTGAAGAACAAGGTAAAAGGAGGAGGAACAGTGTGTAATTATAATACTACAAAGTAATCCTGTATGGTAAATGGAGATACAGCACCTTGCAAGACACCGAAGGACACTTTACAATAAACACTGTTCACAATCATACTCAGAACACAGAACACACACCCACAAGAAGCTGCAGCCAACTGAACATACCGTATGACTGCCCACCTGCAGGACTGCATCGAGCCCTAGGGGGTATCGCACAGGACACTCCAATCCATATCTGGGCATACAGACATACACTCATTCACACACATACACACTTGGGATGCCTGTAACATAGCTTCCTCTATCAACAGTCATACAACAAATAAACACCAGTTCCATTCGCAAACATACATTTGTAATCAAATTTAATCCCCATTGCAAATTGGATTTGCAAAAATATAAAGAGTATAAAATGATTCCTCTAAATTCAACACAAAATGATATTTTTAAGGGCTACCGCAGTCTCAGAATTATTCAACCCCTTCATGACAAGCATCATCTATTGGTAGTAGAGCACCATTTAGCTGTTATAACCTACTGCAAATGAGATGCAAAACCAGACACCAGCTTCCAGCAGTGTTCCTGAGGAACATTCATCCATTCCTGATATGTAATCACCTCTAATTCACCTTTTTCAAATCCCACTAAAGATTTTTGCCAGTCAACTGTGACAGCCACTTCATAATCTTCCAGGAGGTCCAGGAAGGCATGATGTTTTCTTCTAGGATTTCCTGATACTTGATAGAATCCATCTTGCCCTCACCAAGCTGCAGTAAGCAAAGCAAGTGTCAATGAGTCACCCCAACATTTCACTGTAGGCAGGGTGCTCTTTTCAGAGTATGCTGAATTTCTGATGGAATGATATGACTTTGAGTAGGGCTAAAGCAAATGACCTTTTGATAGTTGAATACTATATCAATTGTTAATTGTTAATGAATTATTGCATTATAAATAAATTATGGATTATTACTTGGATTATAAACCAGTGCTTTTTCTATCTCTTCACCCTTGTTTGTGCAAGACAATGATCCCACCTATTAATTATGACAACTCTGTTCATTTATTTCTAACATGCAAACAAACATCACAAAGAACACAAAGAACCCCTTTCCCCTATTTTATCTCATGCACATGCGATGTAATGTAGCCGTAGATCAACAATTGTTTGCTCTAAATATTTCTGGAACTGTACTCGTCATTAAAAGTGAATGTTTGCATTAAATGTGGAGAAAACATTTAAATTGTTCTTGATTCCTTTATTGCAAACAGCTGAATCAATTTTGCAATACTACCAATTTGTATTGGGGGTTGAATATTTTTTGACAGAAACTGTACACTTGCTCTTACAATTACAATGCCTCAGAGCTTCCATGGGGCAGAACCATCCTCATTCAGTCACTGGTCCCCCCAGTGACCCCCCCCCCCCCCCCAGTGTAATATGCATCTGTCTAATTTATTAGCTACATTAGCTAACATTGGCTACATTAATTAACTGTCTATTTTAACCAATAATACATTCAGCTAGTTTTCCATTCATACCACACTACATTTTACATTTATTTTGCATTTACCAGACGCCCTTATCCAGAGCAAATTACTGAACACTATGTTTATTTGAAGGGTACAACACAACCATTCACACACACTCATACCTAGGGGCAAATTAGCATGGCCAATTCACCTATTATGTGTATTTTCTGGAGGTGGTATGAAACAGGAGCACCTGGAGAAAATTCACCTGCACTTACAGTACTTAGACAAAAATACCAAAGCATAAGCACAGGTTTTTACAGTGTTTGGATTACAAGAGGAAGACAAAGACTTCAGATAACTTTCCACTTCAGATAAGATAGAACAAGGGTCTGATTTTTTTTGTATCTTACACCTATGTATATAGTATTCTGACAGAAAAAAATAATGATATAAGAAATAATTATTATTTTTAAATTTTCCCATAATTTGTAAAACCAAATAAATTATTGTCAAAATGAAGTTTAAATTCATGATCTATGAAGTCCTACAAATATTTTGTTATATATATATATTTTTTTTTTTTTTTTTTGGGGGGGGGTTGAAAAGTGGTTTAAAGTGCAGTTTAAATCAATTGACAATGTGAATCTTTGTTACCAGGAGAGATATTACTGGGTAAATTTCAGTGAATCTTAAGAGAGAACACTTTGACTTTATTTAACAATAAGTACTTGATCGGATACTTGACCATCCAAACCTTCTTCAACTTATCAGCAAATATTCCCAACATATTTGTTCCAAGAGAAAATCATATGTGGAACAGATATGTCAGTTTGAAATAAACCATTTCAAGACCTTTTTTTAACTATTTTTTGAAACCTGCTTAAAAACAGACCATCTCTACTGACATATCAGCTGGATCAAGTGAAGGTGTTACTGAGTATGGCACTATAGCAGATCTCTTATATAATATTATTACTCCAGACGCTAAAGCATCAAATGCAATAGCATATTGTTTAGGATATTGCAGAAACTCTCCATTCCAACGCCCTTCACTTTAACTGTTCATTAATACAGATTTTTTAAATATTGTGTGCATTATTTTTCCATATATTTTTACATTTATATCCATGGAAATAACTGCATATGTAAGCCTTGAGATGTCTTCTGCCTTAGAAATCAGAATCCTGCCTCTAAGTGATAGATCTCTTTACAGCCATTGGTAAATCGTTAACGCATCTAGCAGGATTTGATTGCCACCAATTCACATTATTTATTCAAGTGAAAACATCTGAGAATGTCTGAAATACATTGGTGGCAAGGGAATCTGGGAAGGGTTATGTAGAAAAGGGTGGTATCATCTGCCAGTTTATGATCATTTGCTTTATGCACATGGAAATACCTTTTAGATTTGAATAGAAGCAACTATCAGAAATAAATATGCAAGCAAACTTGCTGTATACCTTTAAATCTTGGAGATGTGCCATTGTGCCATGTGTCATATTAACAGAACTCTTACCATTAGTGTATAAAGTTTTTATTGCCTTACAAAAGAAATTCCCTAATCCAAAATGAACTCATGTTCAATTGAGTTCAAGACTTTATAAAGTATATAACTTAATTCTGCAAAATCAAGTAAGTCAAAAACAAGGCAAATCCAGACTGAATAGTAAAAAATAGTGGTTCTTCAATAACATAATTTAGGTGCAGAATTATTTCAGCACAATTTAAGTAGATATTCTGCAGAAGGGCGAGTCTGATGTAACAACTATCATGAAAGCAGCACTCTCACACAGATAAGCATCTTGCCAGTTTCGTTTAAAGCAGCTGAGGCCGTAGAAAAGGAGAAGAGACTCTTCAGACTGTTTCTGCCCACACGCCTTCAGCCCTTATGTCAGCCTGTGCTATAGGGGTAACGACCGTTCGCACAGCAAATGAGTCACTGTGTGATTAGAGAAACTGCCCCCATTCAAATTTTGACCTCAGTTATGGTCTGGGTTGAGATGCTTACTGTGCAAAACCACAGAACATTTCCTGTTCCAGGCCTGAGAATGAGGAGAACGCTGAGAGACTGAGACTGAGCGAGGTTTGGTTAGCAGGATCTTTTTATTAACTTTGTCAGGGGATGAAGGTAATGTAGATTATTACCCTTTTCTGTCTTTTAATTGTACGACCAGCGTGAAATATGAATCGCACAGAAATGATGTATATGGAGATTGGCTGCTTTATCTGTTGTCTTTGTGGCTGGATACTGAACTGTTCTACACTGGCCACTGAGTACTGGAATTTTTCTGAGGTATCAGAAGCTGTTGTAACCACAGTGAATTATTTCTCCAATCTGTGGATGGACTGTGTTTCTGACACCACTGGTGTGTCCGATTGCAAGTATTACCCCTCCATGATGGGACTACCAGGTAAAAACCAGTATATTGTTTGACCTACATCATCAGAGGTTTGTGAAAATGTGCTGTGGTCTTACTGATTAAGCTCTACACTGTCTCCTAAGTTTTCTTGCATGTATCCCGTGCCCTGGCTGTCGTCTCTGTAATCCTGGGATTTTGGGGGGCTGTGCTTGCCTTGATCGGATTGAAATGTACGAAGATTGGTGGCTCTGAACTTGCCAACGCCAGGGTAACATTTGCAGCCGCTCTCACCTACATGGCTTCAGGTACGATGTCTCCAAGCTAAATTCTTGTTCTCTTTGACTGGATAAATAATTGTAGAAGTGATGTGATTCTATTTGTGCCACAGGGTTAAGTGGAATGGTAGTGTACTCCTGGTGGGGTCATAAAACACGGGCACAGTTTGTGGATCCAAACTACAAACCACAGAAGTAAGCAATTACATGTTGGCTAATTTAAGATTTTATTGCCTATGCAGTGCCGTGCATGTCCACAAACCTCTTGTCACAATGTGCAAAACAAAGTAAATAAAATGATGAGAATGATTTTTTTTCTCCAAACATCCACTACAGAATCTGCTAAATCTTCCCAAATTTTCATATTTGATATGCATTTTTAGCAACATATATGTGATAATCCACCAGAATTTCTGCTAATTATGGTTCAGCTTTTAAAGGGTTAAAATTTACTTTTTATATGACATTACACACACAGTTTTCATACTGTAATATAATAAGTTACCAGTAATATTGGTTACTAGTGTAGAAATCCTGTAACGCATTCTATCTAAGGGGTGCACATTTTTTATTTGTACGTTATTTGAACTTTGTACATTTGTTATGCAAATTAGAGATCTTGAGTTTCAGAGTAATAAGCGATGAGATGGGACTTAGAAACACACACACACAGTCTTTGGTATGCAGTTCACTTTTTGGTCCTCAAACCATTTGAAAGAAAAAGGTTCTATTTACATTGTATGTGTCCAAATCATATTGTGAAATTCGGACACTATGACATAAGCTCAGCACATGGACTGAATTTAATTAATAAATTGTTTCTTAAAGACGTTTGTGTGTGTATGGAGTTTAAACACAGCTCAGACACTGGTGTTTATGTGACCAGTGCTGACGAGCGTTGCGGATGACTCCAAATTCATCTAATGAAGGAATAGGGATCTATTTCAGTCACAGTCCTTGTTTTGATTTTTAGCCACTAGTGTAAAGCTCCACAAGATACCCACCAGTCCCAGGTCACTTCTCATATTTTAGAAATGAAAAACTGCGCTCAATAGATTTAAGTTTGGATAAAATCCTCTTTTCCTCCTGTAATAGTGCATCTAAAAAATAGAATATGGTTACAAAGCCTTTGTGATCACAAGTTCATTGAAAAAGGTAAACTGTCATATTTTATATTCATTCCGTGTGAAGTGACATTTCAAGCATTTTCTTTTTGTTTTAATGTTGATCAGATTGGCTTATGGATCACGAAAACCAGAAATCCAGAAATTCTAAATATTAGAATTTTTTTATTCAAATTTGAACAGATTACTAATCACAGTATCAACTGTAAAACTAAAAGCTTGAAATATATAACTTTAAATGTAATTAATATAAAATATGAATCATTGATGATTTAATTGATCAAACAGCATTTTAGATTCACATTTTTTAGATGCACTAGTACTTTTCTGACATTTTTACTTTGTATCACCTCCTCTCCTCTCCTTTCTTATAAGCACTACACATGGAGTGGTGCGGGCTGAAGATTCTGTTCATTCTTCAGATTTGAAATAGGTGCAGCTGTGTTCGTAGGCTGGGGAGGGTCCTCTCTGATTATAACTGCAAGTGCTGTTATGTGTTACTTCTCTGGAAAACAGGGACTCCGCTCCAGGTAAGGCCTGTGTTACTCTGCAATCTTTAAACAGCAAATGCAATGTAATGATAAAATGTACTGATAACCACAAGCTCACCAAACCACTTTACAATCCTCTCCTCAGTTCAAATAAGAGACAGACATGGACAGAAACGTACATGAGAGGTCCATCCAGAGGTGGCTACATGACGGCTTTATCCAGAGGGAGCTATATGATGCCTGCCTCCTCCCGACACGCTACAGTCATCCTGCCATCCATAATCCAGACAAACAGAGAGAGCCAGACTGCTAGAAGGACACAAAGGCCACAAACAGAAATCCACAGACCCTACACTAGTAGGATAAACAGATCTTCTCTTCCACTGAATATGGATTCATATGTTTGATCCTACTGCTGCAAAAAATGCACTGTGACAAAGTATGACAGATGTACTTAAAGAATCTCAAAAACACCATCAGTATCATCCATGCATAACCCGGATATTCATGGATATAGACCACTGAAGTTGTGTCATTCTGAAGTCTGCATTATTCCCAGATTTGGCACTCCAGGTCTAATTTTGATTTCCAAAAATGGGGTTTTCATTTAAATTGGGCTTAATATAAAACAGCATTTTTAATATCCACTAATGGGCAGGGCAGGAAGACCACAATGTCAGTAGTGAGCCACAAAAGACAGGCTGAGAAATAAGAACAAGATCTGCAATAAAATATTGCGACCACTGAAAGAGTGTCTTCTCCATTCTTTAAATAAATACGTGAATAAAACAAATGTATAATAAAGTAATAGAACACAAGAAGGAGTCGGTCATCACGAAATAACAGCACAGATGTGATGAAGCAGACGGGAGACGAAGGAGAGTGTCCAATTTCATCACAGCAAGGCTGTTCCAACCCTGTTCCTGGAGGCACTCCTACCCTGCATATTTTAGTGCCTTCCCTGCTCCCAACACATCTGATTCAAATAATCAGCTCATTAACAATGCATTCAGGAGTGTGTTAAAGCTAAAATCTACAAGGCAGGGGTGCCTCCAGGACCAGGGTTGAGAAACAGTGTGGAAACACACTGCCTCTATTATTCAAAAGTTTGCAAAATAAAGAAATAATGCTTTGACTTCAAAGAGAACTACAGACAGTTTGCAAACCAGCATCAAATCTGAGGCGCTTAATAGGAGCTCTAAATAGTGATGGTTATGAGCTGCAGGTCAGAGTGTTTGATGCTGGATCTCAGGTAAGAAGTGGAAATCTGCTTCAATGTGCTTTGGCAAATGACCTGATGTCATCCCCTCCAAGGCCAGCAGAGGGAGCATTGAAATACTGTATATGATTTGTCTTGTGTACATTTGTCTCCTGTACATCACTGGAATGTCTGATTTAAGAGGGTGTTTAAAGGCCTTTCAGAGTCATAATATACACCAAAGGCAGTCATATGACTGGATTGTGAGCTTCCTTCAAAGATGACCACAGTCACCACTTACTCTGGTGGTTGAAAACTGGTCATTCAGGTTAAAACATACCCTATGCTGGTCAGAAAATTACCAGTTTATTTTAGTTTAATGGTTTCGCTGGTCCATCAGGGTGACCAATTGACAAATCCGGCTGACCAGTTTGTTCAAGCTGGTAATAAAGTGGCCATGGACCAAGGTACTGAGATACATCAATTTGTGGTTGGAGCTACTCTGATTAAGGGTGAGTACAAATAAAACCAAGCGAAATGTTAAGGACACCACACAAAAACTTCGGTTCATCATATTGAAAAATATGGACATTTGATTTTCATTTAAAAAGTATGGATGGATGGAGGTGTTATAACTAACCACATACACCCGAAGAAATGTCTTTAAAAAAATAGTTATAAAAAAACATTTTCTTGTGAGGAAAGTTAGGACACACGCACATTAATTACTATTTAAAATACCTAAAATTGAAATCAGGTGCAGCACATCAACTGCAAATGATTAAACCATCATTGATTGCTGAATTGAGTGGGATCACTAGGGCAAGATCCAAAGAGCTCTCTGGGATCTTCAGAAAGTACAAGTGGAAAACATTTCCAACAACTGCCAACATGACGAAGTAATAATGACACTTTTAAAGATTCTAAATAATGAATGTTTCACACACCGGTTATCCCTGTTTCTCAATGTTACTTACTCCACCTATTGATCAGAGGCATAAAGTATTAAAACTAAATGAGTATTTGATGACCAAAAAATACATTTGATCATGATCAAAAAGTTTCAACAAACAACCTGAAATGATTATATAGAATGTAAACATAGATGTATGAATAAGAGATCATTATCTGTACCTGAACTTACATGAACCCGAACTCTGAGAGGCTGCTATTTAGAAAAAGGTCTGACTGAATTATGATTTAGCTATTTTTAATATAAAGTCCCAAATTACATTTGAGTCACTTTCCAGTCTTTTCGATTTCTGCCCAAAAGAAAAATGACACAGTTTAACCCAAAGTTTTCAGTGTTTCATTAAAAACCTTTATTTTATTATATGAGCATTTCTCAACATTTCTTTAGACAAAAATAACAAAAATAAACTACTATATAAACTCTTACAAGAAATTCTAAAAATACATATAAAAGTACAAAAAAATGTTCAACACTGAATATATACAGATGTAATTATAATAATTATAATAAACGCCTCACTGCAAATTAGGTAAATTAGCAATATTTCTAAACTTTGAGCAGTTAATAATAATAAATCAAATGATACCTCAATAAGAATAATATCTAAATACAACTAATAAACCAAATTAAACCCAAAATGTTCATTTTAATGACTGCTGCAGTCTAAGATTTTTATAAACCACTTCATGACAATGGTCTTTATTACTTATATGCTGCAAAGGTGATGCACAGCCACATACTAACTTGAGAAATCTTTTTGTCTGATGGGTAACAGCCTCTGAAAACAAGCTTTGGTGAACTTGGTGAACAATAATTTTGAGACCGTTGAAAAATCTAATGCTGCCCAAGCTTCACGTTTCTGAAAGAAGGCCTGTTTACTTCTAGATTGTCCTGATACATGACTGAATCCATCTTGCCCTCAACAAGGTTTCCTGTACCAGAGGAATCAAACCCAAACGTACTTCCACAGAGCTTTTGGGGATTTGTTCTGTAAAGCAATGTAACAAAACTGGAACTTTCTGGGCCACTGTATCAGCATTATGTCTGGATGAAGAAGAATGAATCATTTGCTGAATGATTGCAGTGAATCATTACAATAGCTTGATGAAGCTCTGGGACTGGGTTGTTTTTATGCCAGTGTTCCTTAGAAATCTTAGCTTTTTTCTCACTTCCAGTTTACCAATTGTCTTGGATTTGCATCTGCCTTCTTTAAATCCCACTAAAGATATTCTATGGGGTTGTGCAACTGTGAGACCAGGCCTTGGGGACTCTGAGGATCGCAAAGTCATTGCCCTACCTCCAAGTCCACCAAGGTTTGTTTTCAGAAGAGGTAGTCTTTGAAGATTCTAGTGTGGTCATAACACCTGGCTCGAAACCCACAGAAAATCTATGGTGGGATTTGAAGCAGGTGGTTGTAGCTTGTTCACAACATTCTTAGGCTTACTGGAGGCCACTGCACATGAGGAAAGATTACTCAGGAGCACTGCCAGAAACTGATGTCTGGTTATGAATCAACATTAAAAGGGTTCTCTACTAAATGCCAAAAATATTTGATATGGACCATTAAATGTCTGCAGTCATCATTAAAAATAAATTTGATGAAACCACCTGTTACATTAGTTGTGTTGGGCTATTTAAATTGTTTTTGTTTGATACATGCTTTTCTTTTTTTTTTGCAAACAGCTTAAAGTTGTTAATAAACCTAATTTGTAACCTAACTTACAATACTTGCAACTATATACAGTCATGTGAAAACGTTCAATATCAATATTTGATCTTCTTTCGAGCAATATCTTTTTCAATGAAACCATTAATTAACCAGGGGAAGTAATAGCCTCACATTTGCAAAAACAATGAAAATTTGAAATGTATTACTGCCAAATTCTACAGAAGAAACAAGTAGGACACTATGCCCTTATAGTTGGTATTTCCCCTTTTTGCTAAAATACCCAGATATTTATCATCTTCATCCCTCAATATTCTTAAAATGAAGATCAAATGTCCATAAATTAAAGTTGTTCAACTTTTCACACATGACTGTGCATAGTCATATACAAAGAATGAATGATTATTGGTTAATTTATGACCCTGAATAGCACCAGAAGTTCTACAACAACTGTGTTAGTTTGTCATGAATCTTAGTATAAAATAAAGTAGCACAATCTCATTAAGAATGGAGATGTGAGAGTGTTTTTGGTATACCTTTGTTATTGCTTTGAAATACTACTGCATTTAAATGTCGTCTGAATCATCCCAGTCACTAACTGTCACAATACTGCTTTTCAGGGTGCTGCCTGTGCCTGCTTCATTGAGACCTAGAGAAAAATGAAACACACGTACAAATGTACACATCATTACATATTTGTTCACTTATGTCTCAGTCAACCATTCTCGAGGATGTATTACAATCCGATCACTCAAACCACATTCAGAGGTGGTTAGAGACTGTAGTGTGAATGCCAAAGCATCTTGATTTGTCCTCAACAGCAAATGACCATTTGCATCAACTGTGTCACTTCCCCAGAAAAAAATATATAAGAACCATGAGACCAACCCCACCATGGTCTGGGGTTGCTTTGTTGTCTCTGGACCAGGAAAGTTAAATACTCATGAATTCAGATTGTACCAGAAACATTTTCAGGGGAATATCAGGATATCAGTCAATTAACTGAAGCGTTATTGTAAGTGAATGACCCAGAAAGACAACAGTAATCACATAATGTCCAGACCTTATCCTGGAAATGTTGTCTAAGGATCTTAAAGGATCTTAAGACCACCAATATCACTGGTTTAGGCAGCAGTGCTGGATTAAATCACCACTTACTGGAAACATTTGTTTGAAGTTAGTAGTGCCTAACAGGGTCAAACCAGTTACTGAAAGCAGGTTCACATACTTTTAAAAAAGAAATTCAATGTTAGAACAATTTATTCAATAAACATGAAAATAATGGTTTTGCATCATTTGTGTAATTGGGTTCTCTTCATCTACTATAAGCATCCAAAGTACCTGGCTTCTGTCCTTTGGCTGTGGATGTGTCCCACACACTAGTGCTGGAGTCGACAATATCTGTGCTCTTCCTCACTGAGGCAGGAGTAGGTTTGGTTGCAGAAGGAATGTCCTCCAGAGAGGAGATATCCCAGTCATCGTCGTCATCATTAACCTCTGTGAACTACAAAACAGAACAGTTTGACATGTTGCCCAACATCTTCAGTGTCAAGTGTTGACTAACTTGAAAGTTATAAAACTATACAATTTGACCAAATGTTTGTGAACAAATGAATGCATTCAGCTACTTTAGGTTGCGCTCATTGATGACAGAGACGTGCAAATGCACAAACACACACTGTCAAGTCCTGTGCAGAAGTTAATAAAATAGGACTACATATGTGGGTGTAGTTCAAGCGAATACATTTACACATACATTTGTGTGTGTGTGAGGGGGGTGGGCTTCCTTATTTGTCATCATCCACACCAAAAAAAAACAAAAAACACCACATCTTTGCAAAGCTGCCTGGCAGTAAGAAGCAAGCTGATTGGCTCTTCTTATTAAAGGAAGGGACTATCTGTAAACAGATGCTGTTCTGAGCATCTGTTCAGTGTTTCAACTGTTGATTGTTCTCCTCATTAATAGTCTCTGGTTTAGTCAAAGCATTTATTTGTCCCATGACTCCAGACTAATTGCACATGGGACAGTGTGTGCAAACCTATAAATAGGTCACCTTGATATGGCTGGGATTACAATGTGTCAATAAAAAAACTAAAAAATTAAAATATGTCTTTTATCTTAAGGAAACCAGAACAGACAACAGAATCTCTTGCCAACTTTTTTGGCATTGCCCAACTGTAGTTTCACTTTCTCAACAAACATCTTAAAAATCTGAGCAGACGATCACTTCTGAAAGGTTTCTGCATGTCATGTCAACAAGCTTCCATTCTGAATAAGCCAAAGCAGACAGATTAGCCATCTTTTAAAACCTTAAGCCTGCTCATCTGACTGCATTACCAGACATCATGTAGTGATTACAATGACATTCAGGCAGTCATTCAACTTCATTCAACCCAATTGTTTTTAAAAAATGCATCTGCAGTATATTGTAGTAATGTTTGTATAAGCCTGCAGGTAAAACAACTGAAAAATGAGTTAAGTTGCAAATAAACCACACAAATGACTTTAGTCTTTGTTCGGGGTGACAGGGAGTTAACAGAACTTACTTTTAGTTCCTGCACCACATTGTTTGTGTTGATGACTTCTGTATGTTTCCCCAGGATGGTGTGAAAACCTCCTGCTGGTTTGTTCAGGCCTTGCTCCGTGAGCTGTTTCTCCAAACTCTTAGCCAGGACTTTTACATTACCTAAAGACAAACAAGAGTTGAGTTCTGTATATACAGTGTTGCTATACAGTATGTGAACCCTTTACAATATTCTGTATAAATGTTTATCCAACCTGACATACACACACAATGCATTAAATCTGGCTGATTCAAACAGTGCTGTCTTCACAGAAAAGAAAATCAGTAAACAAAACAGGGCTGTAAAATGGGTCAATTACAAAATACTAAAACTGGTATGTTTTTGTTAACAGTTTTACATATTATATTATGCCCTGAAAATTTACATACAGCCCTCAAGCAAAAGCTCCATAATCCCTATTCAAACCTGGTGAGAAGTAGTTTGACACTTTCAGTCAGCTTTCAGAATTATCTATTAGGATAATTTGTCATTTTCCCAAGACAATCATGCATATACCTTTATACCTTTAGATCACATTACAATATTCTTGTTACAATGGAAGCAATGCTATGGTTTAAAAATGGGGCTCCTGTGAGCTTTTGCATCGTCATAGAAATCACGGGGCCCTACAAGGATGAAAAAGAGCAGCAAACCGAGGCATGAAACCTATGGACTGACACTAAACTACATGAATAAAGTCACTGAACTAAGATAGCACAGCACTAAAAACTTACTGTGAGGGATCTTCTGCACATTTCCATTCTGGTCGGTGTGCTTCTGTAGCTGTTCTAGAGGAATCTCCTCCATTTCACTGGCATCAGTACTCTCGCTCTCACTCTCCATCGCAGTCACCTCTGTTTTGTTCACACTGATCACAGGGGCCTTATGGAGTCTAGAGTACTGGGCTGAAGACTGGAGGGCTGCAGGGTGTGGAGCTAGAGCCTGAGGCGAACTCACTGCCTGGAGGGAAGTGCGGGGCTGTGGTCTTGGTGGCTGATATTTTAAATTGCTGGCGTTCACCTGAGGGCCTTTAGTATGAGGAATATTCTGTGCAGGAGAAGATTCTTCCTCAGACTCCTCTTCATCTGTACAGTCTTCATCTGTACTGAATGGAGGGGTTCTAGTGAAACAGTAATAATGCATTCATGAATAAATAGCTTCTAAATAGTTTCATTTTCACATTTTGTACATTTTCTGACTACAAACAGCTGTGATATGTACACATAACATCACACTGTGAGAAGATGCTTACTTTTGATGTAGCACTAGTGTGGATGCCTTAGTCAGAGAGCCAGTCCGATGTGCTGGATGGGGTGTGTACTGTTGTCTGGGGGGAGGACCTGAAGCTACCTTCGTGACTGTGATAGGTAAACTACTAGACCGTGGTCTGGACTGAGACACTGTTATGGCTGAAAGAGAGGAATAAAGGTTTGGTTAGTATGCTAAGCTCTGTCAAGAGCCAAATATAGAACACAGCTAATACAATACCAAACAGTCAATCTGTTGAACCTGTCAAATAACAGTATTATATTATTTTGTGATTTTTTGGGGGGTTTTAGAAATTCTAATAAAAATACATTTAAATTTTAAATGATTTAAACAGTTATCAGCAAGCATCTATACAAATATGTTATTTCATATTGTAATATATACATATTATGTTTGTTTCATATTATGTTCTCCAATAAAATGTCCAGCCTCTTCTTTCCTACTCACTTTCTAATATTCAAAAATTAAAAATAAATGTATATTTATATAGGAATATACACAGAGGTGGATATGAGGTGCTGCTCCTCTACTCTGCCAGAGATGTAAGACTGTGCTCTTACATGAACACAGCAAATTATGTGAAAGGAGAAATGAAAGATAAAATTTAAATGTTTGAAAATAGTAAAAGTGTCCCAAATTGTTCACATTATCACATAGTTCCAATCAGCAAAAATATGATACAGTTTGTTGTCCATATCGCCCAGCCCTAATTCAAACATATTGATTAAAAAAACATTTGCTAAAATGTTGTTCGCTGATCATTAATCACACGATGCTCATGTGTTTCTAATATAATGAAGAGTGTTTGTAGAAATATACTTACTTACAACAAGCTGAATGCAATCTGAATTTTAATCATCACTTATTGACAACAGTGATTGTGAAAATAATTAAATGTGACACACCGTTATGCTGCTCTCTAGATTCTACCAGAAATGCAGTACACTAACCTTGCATTAGTTGTTTGGGCTTGGAAGATGAGTCCATGTTCTTTTCCTTAAGTCTCTGTTCCAGATTTCCCCACAACTCCTTCTGCACCTTGCGGTATACAGGATCTTCTCCCTGCCTCTGTTGCCTCTTAGAAACCACATGGGCCATGGCATTCTTATAAGCTGTCTTAGACATCTCACTGACACCCTGGACAAAACAGAATTCAAGGACTGGTGATGGAAACATGTATAAACACGCCAAAATAAAGATCTGAAACAACTTTCACTTGCTGCACAGCAGATAGCTTCGACCCAACTATTATGTCACCTATTGGGAATCATTAAGGCAGAAACATGCCAAGCATCACACTGTACCAAACATCCATTCAGCCATATTTTTGGGCGAATTAACATCCTTGTATAGGAATGGACACGGCACCCTATCCACTGCTCCAGTGTGCTGCCCTAGACAGCAAACAGGTAGTTAACTTTAATGAACAAACTCACGGGATGAATGCCTAAGCTGAGGAGTTTGTCTTGGAGGCTTTGATGTACAGCCAGTCG
Organism: Acestrorhynchus altus; assembly: GCA_034509495.1. Lineage (NCBI taxonomy): Eukaryota > Metazoa > Chordata > Actinopteri > Characiformes > Acestrorhynchidae > Acestrorhynchus > Acestrorhynchus altus. The sequence continues at coordinate 8,085,091 of CM067504.1, forward strand.
CATGTCTTTCTTGAGGCCGGGCTTCTTCAGCAGATCATCTGCTTTCTGCTGCCATGACTGGGTGTTAGGAAGGCTTTCTAAAATGCTTGAGGAATCTGGAGAAAGATCAGTAAGATGTTACTTTCATGGTATACATTTCATATATAAATAAAATCACACACACACACACAACATAGCCCGCTCCTAACATAGTTCACACCTCTAAATAGGAAACCGCAGAAAAAATGCAGAGTAACACTCCTGTTACTTAAGGATACACATCTCTCCCTCTTGTCAATGGAGTTTGTGTTTACTGCCACATGCTCACTGACTGGACAAGACAACAGACACAGCGTCCATGCAGAGAGTGTGCACACATGCCACACTTGTCTGTAAGCATCTTCTTTACCTTTGTCCTCCTCGGACAGCTCCATTATAGGATCCAATTTATGGACCGAGTTGGACTGCTCTACTGGGATATCACACAAGGGGGTCAAACAAGAGTGGAGATTAGGAGAAAGCTAGATGTCGACCACTAAAGCTGTTTAGTGGTAGATGGCTGTGTTTGAAAATGTGAATATTTCATGCACCGCACTTTATACTTAAATGATTCATAATAATTAAAAATATTACTGTTTGTACTAAAAGTGTCAACAATTTCAAATAAGACAGTGTGGGCCTTTCTCCCTTCTTTCTCGTGGTTAAAACTACATATCCAACTGCAGAAAGAGAAATTAATAGAGGTACAACAGTAGATGCCCAGAGCATTGCAAAGCAAGCTTTAAGTTAATGTCTTTTAAAACTAAGGAACTTCATGTTTGGATATTTAAACCTTTATGGAATTAATACATTCCTGCCTGGAGGAGGAATATGGTGGACAGAAAAGAAAAGCACATGAACATTTCTACATCTCGGAAAGTTTACTTACCACTGACGACCACTCTGGGTTTGGGTTCTGGAGCTGACGGAACAACTACTAAGACAAAAAAAAAAAAAAAGAGAATATTCTTGGAAATGAAAACACCAACACTTGGTAGGAAGATTTAAATAAATAGGTAAGTATTCACTGAGCAATTCATTAGGAACACTTTACAGGGTGCACATATACTACATTACACTGGGTAGCTCTCATTTTGTTCTCAGCTTCAGTATTTTGTGGAATGGTTATCAAAGAAAATTTGAGAAATACTCAAACCTGTATGTTTGGCATCAAGATGATGCCTCACTGTCTGAATCAAATCACTGAGATTCTATCTCCCCCCATTCTTGTGGTTGAAGTGAAACTGTTTGCCTGCATCGGTATGATTTGATCCACTGTGCTGCTGCCAGACAACTCAAAAAACTTCATCAAGGAGTAGGTGTACAGGTGTTTCTAAGGAAGTGCTCAGTGAGTTTACAGATTGACTGATACCTTCTTGTTGTACAACTGCAGTGGGTTGATTTGAGGAGCTTGGTCTCATCTGCAAAGCAAAACATTTAACACTGATGAAAAAATATGAGTCATAATATACACCAAATGGCCACGTGTGATAAGTCGATAAAAGTAAATATCTAACAAGCCTGCTTTTTACCCAATTAGATCATTCTCACAACCCAATAAGTCCGGAAAGCTCTCTCTGAAGACTGTAGGAGCTGCTGTACTAATTCAGGATGTCCTGAATAAGTTTTGGACTTCCTGCGTTGCTCCCCATTACTGACCTGCTTGCTGTTGATATGAACAATCTGCTGCTGTTCCTGCAGTAGGAGTTTCAGCACTTGTATCTGTTGCTGCATCTCTGCCTCCCTCTCAAGAGTAGAAGAATTGGCCTGTGCGGCTTGGAGCTAAATAGAAAGCAAAGTGCACACGGGTGTCAAAAAAACACACTTGAACAACACACAGGATCAAAGTCAACATATGGTCGTCAAACCTACCTGACTCTTCTCGTATTCTTCCTTCATTTTTTGCATTTTAGCTGCCCACTTAATTTCCTAACAAACAGAATAATATCAATACTGTTATAAAGGATTCAAACAGGCCTGAGAGACAGGATAATGTAATCATACACTGGAGATGACTGACATGTAACCCAATGACTACAATTCAAAGGCAATGATCATCATTGAGACATAGAAGTAATGGACAGACATTTCTTAGTTCAGCAAAAATTAAATAATAAATATGTAAACTTTCACATAATATTCAGTTCCCCTTCACGGTTAAAACAGGATTAACAGTGCATTAATATGGCTACAGCAGAGTAAATGTAGCACCATCACTGCTGGACAGAGGTAAATTCTTAGTAATCTCCTTAAATGCTCTTACAGTTCAGATGAGTTGTAAAAATAGAAATTTACTTATCTTCACAACAGTCATCTTTTTTTCTAACTATCATTTAGAAAAACTATCATCTAACTATCATTTTCTAAAAATCATTATTCTACATTCAAATTACTAAATGCTTCTGCACCTAAGGTTTTTTAAGTAGAACCACAACATTTTGCAGAATTGTAGCACCTAATACCAAATACCATTACTTGTCCTCTTTATTATACAACATATGAAAACAACAGTTTCATAAAATGCTTGTTCATTCCATTAATCAAGAAATACACTTTTGTCAAACATTTCAAATAAAATTTAACTAAAACTTCCAAGTATGTGCACATGCATAGCATACGTCCCTCTCTGGATGTACACTGTGAATCATTTTAAAGGACCTACAATTACATTTAGAAGTATAATGAAGTTCCTAATTTATAAAATATTTGTAAATTACCCAGTAATAACCACTTCTACGACCATACTTGAAAATAATTGTAATTGTAAGCCTAATTATAATTATACCAGTTTCATTTGAAGAGGCTCACCTGTTTGTGGAGTTTCTGCTGGAGCTGGAGGACCTCCTGCAAGTGCGTGTCCTCACTCTTTTGCACTGAATTCACCTGTGCCTGCACAGTCTGCATGTCCTGTGTCTTAGTGCTCTGCTGTAGTATAAGTACTTCCTGGAGTACAAACACAAGTAGAAAATGTTTTCCATCAGTCTGTACAGTTAAAGAATGTTTATATACTTGTGAAGAAAGTGATCATTATTACAAATGTGTGACAATTCGTTCTTTGTTATTCATCATGAATATAACTCACTTTCTCTAGATTTTTATTCCTCTGGTGTAAAGAATCCACATCTCTCTGACAGGCCTGCTTGACTTCCTCTATTTGTCTGTTCATGTGTATTCGCTCATCCTCCTTCCAGATTTCCAGCTGTTTCATGAACTCCTCCTGTTTCTGAGTTAAATCCTTCTCCTGAATTGCATAATGACAAGTTTAAATGTTAAAATACAGGTTTACCTGAGGAGGAGAAACACATAACTGTGCAGGAGTCAGACACTGCAGGACCGGCATTGCCTACCCCAGCATTGCATCATTAAAAAGTAAACTACTTCAATTTCTGCACCAGTGATGGTATAAAGTCAGTTCTGCAGATCCAGAATAAATTAAGAAACCAGTTCACATCCTCATTTTTATGGTGTTACCCTTTACAGGACTGTAATTGAGTAAAAGTAACACTTTATGCAATATGCAGCATTTATTTGTATAAATGACAACTGCACAAAATACCAAAATAATATGTTTTTAAACCTCAAAAGCAAAGAAAAGAAGTTAATCATCACATCTAAACAAAAAAAATACTAATGGTTAAGAAAATTCTGAATACTATTTCAGAAAATAACTTTGTCAATCACAGCTTTTATGTTTTAGCATGCTCTCCACCACACTTTCAAATTGCTCTTGATGACTTTATGCCATTTCAGGTTCAGAAAATGAAGTAGCTTAACTTTGTCTTATGGAAATACGGAAATGTCCTGGCTGCCATACACAAAGAGAAGCTAATGTAAAAAGAAACTTTACATATTTTGGTCTTGATTTGTAATAAATCTGTAATAAATTGAATATCATTCCCTTGGAACTATAAGGTTCTATCTGACATTGAGTTATTTACATATTCTTGAGTTATTTATAATTCCTAATATCGAGATGAGTTTAAGTTGTATGCATTTTAGACTCTTTACTTAGAAAACAGAAACATTCTATCTCCATATCTCCATACAGATGTTAAGACCCAGTATCTCAAAACTGCTGAGAATGCAGATAGAACCATATAACTCCAAAAAGACAAAATATGAAGAAACATTGACACAGGAAGTAAGCAATAAATTTGATGTGACACTGTGAGGCAGGATATATAGTATCTGCTACTCTGACCTGCTTGGCAGAACAGTCTTTCTGCTGCGTCTCCATTTGGGACCTGGTCAGAGTCAGCTGTTCCTGCAGCCTGTTAATCTCTTCCTGTAATTTCACAGTCTGAATTTTCTTCTGATTATCAGTAACCAGTTCTGTGAATAGTAACAGGATATGAATGAATCTGAATGGAGCTGGTACATGTCAGAAAACTTTAGAAATGCACTGAAACTCACTGATGTCATATTCCGCAGGATGTCTGCGTTCCATGTGACTTTGCAGGAAAGAGGAATTCATGAAGGCTTTTTCACAATGTTGGCACTGGAAGAGGAGGAAAATGAAATGAGTGATGAAAATATCACTGATAATAGCACTTTCAAGTAGCTAAGATTGCTTATGAAAAGAAAATATAAGCAAGCCCCAACACCCAAACCATGAAATCTACGTTTCTGTAAAAATAACAAATGATAAAACATGCTGTTTAGCTTAAAGCACCATTCAGGAGTGGAGACAATTCTCTAACACAATGATCAAATGTGAACTGAAGAAAGGAATTGAAGGAGCATTATGTTTGCTCCTCAGTTCACCATAAAGTTAGGAAGTGTAATTTGGACTTTTGAGCCACCATTTAAGGACATGCTTTTTCACATACATTTCTGAACAAGCTTAGAGATACAGAACCATCATCTGAAGCGAAAGATGCATTGCACTGAAGCAAAGCAATGAGCACAGTGGCGTCCATCATCTGTAAATGGAAAGTTTGGAACCACCAGGACTCTTCATAGAGCTGGCTGCCCGGCCAAATGTGAGTGATCGTGGTAGGAGGGCCTAGTCAGGGAGGTGTCCAAGAACCCAATGACAGAGCTCTAACATTGCTCTGTGGAGAGAGAACCTTCCAGATGGACAACCATTTCTGCAGCACTCTACCAATGGTAGAGTATGGTAGAGTGGACAGACGGAAGCCACTCCTCAGTAACAGGCACATGGCACAGCCCATCTAGAGTTTAACAAAAGACCCCTGAAGGACTGTCAGGCCATAGGAAATAAAAGATTGAACATTTTGGACTGAATGCTAAGCACCAGGCATTGCCCAGACAGAGCCCAGACCTGAACCCAATTGAACATCTCTAGAGATGTCTAAAATGTGAGTACTTTCCGAATGCACTGTATATCAATGTTTATGACATACTGCTCAGCCTTACTCTTAATCCATGCCCTCCTAACTCATACAAGCTCTACCCCTTGTCCCTGTAGGATGGTACAAGTCTCTTCAAAATGTTACAAAATGTCACAAGTCTCTTCTTTTGAAGACAGAAACCTTTGTTACAATTACATAGGTCAGACATATCCTGTAGTTCTTGACCAAATTTGCACACACTGCAGCAGGGATTTCAATCAGATCTTCTCTGATTGTTTCAGGTTTTTGGGCTGTCACTGGACAACATTGAGTTTCAGCTCCCTCCAAAGACTTTCTATTGGGTTCATGTCTGGAGACCACTAGGCCACTAGGCCACTTCAGGACCTTGAAATATTTTGGGTCATTGTCATGCTACAAGACCCAGCCATGACCCATCTTCAATGCTCTTACTCAGGGAAGGAGGTTGTTGGCCAAAACATCATGATACATGGCCTCATTCATCCTCCCTTTAATACGGTGCACCTGTCCTGTCCCCAAAAGCACCCCCAAAGTACGATGTTTCCACCCATACTAACCCTAACCCATATCTGGAGTATGATTGAGTGTGTGGACAGGTGTCTTTAATACAGATAGTAAGTAAGCAGAGTAAGAGGTCTTCTTAAAGAAAAACAAACAGTTCTGTGAGAGCCAGAATTATTGCTGGTTGGTAGGTGATCAAACACTTATTTCATGGAATAAAATGCTAATTAATGATTAAAATCTGGATTTTTAAGATTCTGTCTCACCGTTGAAGTGTACCTACAATAAAAATGACAGACCTACATTTTTGTGGGTGGGAAAACTTGTAAAAATCGGAAGGGTATCAAATACTTTCCCCCCTACTGTATACTGTTGGAGCTAATTTCACACAGTATTTTCCACCACACTGTCAAAGAAATCAGCAAGCTTCATTTTACAGAGACGGAGAAGTTACACACACAGCTGCACATTACACACAGCTGTCATTCAAAATTAACCACACTGTCATACGTATTCATTTGTGTATGGTGCTACCAAAGCTGAGAAAATGTGTTTCTTAAACTGCCTGCATAAGGCCTTGTCTGTGCGACAACTGAACTGCTGGTCTTCTATAATCTCCCAAATCAGCTGTGAAATTCAATTACTCGTCTGAAGGATCTTCACAGCTACAGATTCACATGCATCCATTCACTATCTTGGTTGATATAATCAAGCGGAGATGTCATTCAATAAACCATACTATTATAGAAATCACTGCGTGGTTAAAACAATTAGTGTATTGGAAGCACTCTGCTGCGGACTGCAATACACATCTGCACAATCTGCTTTTCAGCTCGACTGTGAAATGAATCAGCTGTTCCAATATACAACAGTTCTATTACAGATTAAGAGCCTGTCCACTGTACAATACATCATTGAGCCACCCAGAGCTGTGACAGTAAAATGCTGCTGTTTGCTAAGCCTTTCAGCAACCGAGCAACCATACTCATATGATGGTGTTGCCTTGGCAACAACTGGTCAGGGTTAACTGTGATGGTAAGAGACAGACCTCCTATTTCAGCAAAAAGGTAAGCTGAAATGGACAAATAAAGGGCAAATGTTGCTCAAAGGCAGATAATGGGAAGCATTAGACTTTATTAATTAGAAAGATAAGCATGGGGGAGGGGAGCCATTGTTTTCGTAACTGCTCTTGAAGCCTTTGGTAAGTAGATTGAGAAGTCATTGTTACCAGCTCACACCATCTGTTTTCAGCTCCAAATCCTTAACACTGCCTCAAGAAAGGGCGGCTGCTTCACCCACAGCATGACCAGAGCATGACCAGTGGAATAAAGGAATTTCAATGATTTGATCTCACAGTGGATGAGATGCTATTCCTTCACACCACAAAAGTGACAAAACCCCCCACCTTCCTTCCTAGACGGGAACAATAATCAGAGAGGCAAAGGCTTCGAATGGGGGAGGGGGCGGGATCACATCACCAATGGGAATTAAAGCAGGACATGCTCACAGTGAAGCATGGGGTCACACCAACCTTGTGATAATTAGCTATGCCTGCAGTGATCATGGACTGCTGAGAGGCAATGATCTTCTTCCTTTGCTTCAGCTCTTCCTTCAAGGACTTGGCATCCTGGCTCTGTTTCTGCATCTGCATCCTGAGCTGCTCCCTCTCCTGCACCTCGGCCTGAAGCCGTTCCTCGGCTGCCTGCAGGCTGAGGGTCAGGCAATCCTGGGAGTGTAGCAGGTATTCCACAGTGAGCTGGGCCAGCCTGAAGAGCTTGAGCAGGGCTGGATCCACTTGGCTCTGACAGCGAGGGCACCTTTCCCCCTCTATGTTGCAGAAAGTCACCGCCGTGATGTTGTCCTGTAGCGTCTGGAAGTCCAACTCATAGGCCACTTGGTCCACATCAACCGCGTTGATCCGGCGCCAGTCCATACTCTCACGACGGGCACGGAACTTGAAGGGTGCCAGGACAGGGGCCGTTCCGGAGCTGAGGACTCCGGACATGGCCGAGCCAGTGGGTCTGCTCTGGG
>CM067504.1:8097973-8187973 GCA_034509495.1 Acestrorhynchus altus
CCATCAAGAGCCAACCAGACAGCCTCCTCCAAAGTCCTTTCTAAAGATGGTCTAATCATTTGCAGCTGATGTGCTACACCTGATTCTAATTTTAGGCTTTTTAAGAAGTAATAAATGTGGGGGAGTCCAGACGTTCTCGTCACAAGAAAACGTATTTCTGTTAATTACATTTTGCACATTATGGTTAAAATGAAGATCAAATGTCCGTATGATTAAGTATGGACAAAGAAGTTCATGGGGTCTCCTAAATTTTGCACATGACTATACATTTTCGAAATCTTCCATCTTTAATTCAGTCCACCTGAGAATAACAGCAGACATGGTGGTACCATGTATAGGTTTGACCAAAGGAAGATGGGCCCTCCTCGTTAGTCTGGTTCCTGCCAAGGTTTCTACTTCCATCTCTGAGGGAGTCCCCTTTTGTCTCATCAGGGGTTTTATTCAGTGCTGATCTTTTTCTTATTTTATATTTCTGTAAAGCTGCCTTTTGACATCAGTGCTGACTGTATCTGACGAACCTGAAAAATCATTTAAATAACGTCCAGATGTGAGGCTGTATGTAAAATAATACCATAAATGTGTTTTACATAAATACATAAATGAGGATTTCAGTGTCAACACTTTCACTGTGTTGACTTGTATGTAAACACCGAAAGCTGTGCATGTTCATATTCATAATTGATAATGCCTTAAATAAATTAATAATAAGACTGCAGGTTCAGGATTAGACAGGAGGGAGGTCTGAAGCTCCAAATGAAGCTCCTCATGCTGAACAACTTAAAACACACCATTGGGAGGAAGTTTATAAAAGAATGCACCTCTAGTTAAAAAGTTAGCTTTATTTAATTTTAAGGTGATTTAATACCAAAAATAAAAAATGTCCATTTTAAAAGAACAAAGACACAACATTCACACATCAAATACTCCAGTAGTGGCAACAGTTACAAAATTTAGAAAAATAAAACAGTTCTTTAAAGATACAATATTGTAGGTTTAAGGGCCCACATTCTACAGTTTTCTTATCTTTTTTACAATTTTCTTCTGAGATAGGTCTGAGAAGGTTCTTCAATTTGAGAGGAACATCATAAGGTGCTTCAAGGAACCTTCAACTAACCCTTGTCCCTTTTATTGAAGCATCTTAAGAGGTTGCTCCAAGGTTTCAAACTGAAGAACCTCCAAAAGATCCTCAAGGATCTTGTACTGTTAGAGTTTAAAAACCCACCATGTAGACCCCTAGTCCTACAGTCCATATATGAAAAATAAATCGTAAAAACAGCCTGTTAAAAATTCTCATTCACATCTTTGCCCATTGGACCACCCATAGGCAACACTCGCCTACTGGCATTGATTATCTGCATGTAAACCACCGTGAATTAAGTAAAAAAAAAAAAGGTTCACATTGTACTGAAAAATGGTTAACAATAGTGGAACATTGTTAGTGCTATAAGAGATCTTTAGACATTTGAGTGTTTTTTTTTTTATGGGAACCCATTTTCAGAGCTGTAATAAAATGTTCTGCATGAACAGTTGTGTAGTATAAATGAAAGGCACAGCAAAAGAGTGCATTGTTAGATGTTGTTATTTAGAAGTTTAAATTAAAATATTCATGTATACATTGTACACAAAAATTATGTAGTCGCATAAAGCTGAACTTCATCCCTGAAATGCTATGAAGGTTCCAGCAAAAACTTACATATATATATATATATATATATATATATATATATATATATACACACTCTTTTCCTGGAACCTTTATAAATAGAGTATGCGTATACACACACACACACACTCATCATCATCAAAACACAGTTGCATCCAAAAGGAATTGTCTGCAAGTAACAGGAACAATACATGGGTAAAATGTTCACTGATAAGGGCTATATTTATTGCTCTGCACATACAGAGTGTCTCAGGAAGCCAATGGGTTTAACACAATATGCCAGACGTCCCGGTTCCTGTAATGGTGTCCTGTGACCTGTGGTCATCCATCCCGTGCAGTTTGGATATTCGGTTCCTGCACATTTTGTGGTAGCAGTGGAGTACTGCATTTCACACTTGTAATCAGGGAGAGGTCTGGTAATGTGACTGGCCATGGTATGGTATTTATGTCTTCAAGGCAAGTTCTTGAGACAGCAGCAGTTTACGGGCACACAATGACATACAGGAATAGTGCACTGGAGTGTTTGTTCAGAAGAGATAGGATCACTGGTTTCTTGATTTCTGTAAAGCTGCTCTGTGACAACTTCAGCTGTAAAGAGCGCTATAGAAATAAAGGTTGATTTGATCTGATTTGATTTGAGGATTTCATGAACATAATGTTGGGCTGTCAAAGTGGATGTAATGACCAAAGGTGATCAGGCATTCTGTGACGTGACAAACACACACACACATATATATATATATATATATATATATATATATATATATATATATATATATATATATATATATATATACACCATACACACACACAGAGTGCTTCCAGAAGGTATTCACACTCACCCCATATGACAAAGTAAGAAAAGTTGAAACATTTGAAATGTATTAAAAATAAAACACAAAAATATATCATGTACATAATTATTCACAGCCTTTGCCATAACGGTCAAAATTGAGCTCAGGTGCATCTTGTTCACTTATGTACATTATAATTTTGTGGGGCTTTTTTTATAAATTTGTGGAGATTTCAAACAAACTTTTCTCACTTTGTCATTGTGGGGTGTTGTGTGTAGAATTTCAAGAGACAAAAAAATGGAATCCATTTAGGAATAAGAGTGCAACATAAACAAAATGTGGGGAACGTAGTGATGTGAATAATTTCTGGATGCAATGTATACACACACGTATACACACACAGACACACACACAGACACACACACACACACACACACAGAGTGGATGGAGTATGACCACTAGAGGAAGCCAGAAAGCAGTCTTCTATTCAGTCACCAGGATACCAGCATTCCCTGTGCAGAGCTGAGCTTAAACCTCTGGCCCAGTTACAGTCATGCTGCAGCTAAGTGGTTCTTACTGCTTGGTATAGTGGGCCTAAAATCTAAACCCTAACACACAGACCTGACCTGATGAACAGAAAACCTTCTGTTTCTAAAATTGTGCAGGAGGAGTAAAAATCTGTCCTAACCTTCAGTGGAATCCGTGTCATTTTCCTGAAATGTTAAGACAGGGCAAAGTTATTGTTTTCACATTTTGGTAAAAATTGAAAATGACTTAATGTGTTGACCTAACAGTAGCCACTGTAAACTCCCCAATGAGCTAAACTCCTATATAAGGAGGTAAGTGAAAGTAAGACGTGGCTGATACAGATTTGCCCGACTCAAAAGGATATGAAAAATGAAATGAACTCAAGGTGGCAGCAGTGAAGAAGAAACCACCAAGTTTTAGAACCATTTGGGCCTTCGAACCTCAGATCTGCAGTAAAATATGTCCAAACTTGTTCAGATATTACTTTCTTCTGTTTCATCTACTCAAAATCTGATGGTAATTTTTTAGAGTAAGCTCATTTTTGTCTCTGGGTGTGAATGGTCATGTTGTCACTCACTGGGACTTTCCACAGAAACCCTCAGTAGTTTTAATTTCACTTCCTAATGCTTAGAAATCACGCTCTTACATGCAAATCATCTGAAAGTGTAAAAGACCATCATCTCAAATACGTTCCAGTCCATGAACCTGATATGAATACATTCAGCTACACATGTGCAAATGCACAAACCTGTCTAGTCCCTATAGAGAAGAACCCTCAGCAGAATAGGATTCGCTGGATCAGATCAACAGATAAAGCTAGACAGAGCGATGGAGCAGTAGAACTGTGACATCCTGAACTCACTAACCTAAATCTAGTAGAAAGCCTTCACTGGATAGTAGACATAAACTTATTTTTATTACCGTGAATGGACAGGTGTCCAAATCCTTTTTTGTTGTCTGTATAGGGAATTTCCTAAATGCTTAAATGAGGAAGTCAGATCTTTCAAAAAAACCTTGCTGAGAGTAAAGTTGTTTTTAAAAAAAAGCTGGTCATCCAGATTAAAACTTATTCTATACTGGTAAGCAAGCTGGTTAAACTGGTTAACCAGTGTAGCTGTTGACCAACATATCATATGACTTACATTTGAGTTTGATAGACGAACTGATCTCTCAGCATGACCAACTTGACCTGCTGGTCATAGTGGTTGACTAGCTTGTAAAAGTTGGTCAAGTTGGACATCAAACTGGTCATTCTGCTTTAATAGTTAGATCAATTTTGTCATGTTAGTGTTAGGATCTGGTTTAAAATAGAAGTGTCCTGTTTAAAGAAACTCACAGTTATTGCCCACTGTAATTGACCATACTATACATTTGCAGCAGATTCAGATTAGATAGAAAACAATGGAGTATTCCTCTAATGATTTCTCTTTCAGGTCTTCAGTATGTCCAAATCCTCGGCTCTTCTTTTCAGTAGCTGCTCAGTTGTGTTCTCCTTTCTGCTCCTTTGTTGAGAAGAAAAGCATGGAGAGATGCACAAGATAAGAGGAAAACCAGATAACATGGCAAGTGACTTAAATCCCGTTTGGCTTTTTTTCGGCTTAACATAACATACTTAACAAGACTCACTTTTCAACCATGACAGTGTGAATTATTAGCAAGTAATCCAAGGTTGTTAAAAACAACTAAAATCCAACGTTTCCAACTGGAAAAAAAATCCCAGTTTAAATGCCAAACCAAGCTTCCAGTGTATGTTTAATGCTCTGGCCACATGTACATGCTCAACCTGCATGCAGACCCCGACTGATCAGCCAGGGCTGTTTGTTCTCTTTTGTTTTCAGAATAAGAGTCCTAAGATTCATAATACTGATACATACATAAATACTAAAAATAATAAAAAAGAACATTTCATTTATTATTATTATTATTATTATTATTATTATTATTATTATTATTATTATTATTATTATTATTATTATTATTATTATTATTATTTTATTTGGACCACTGTCAAGTATTTTTATATAGGACATAAATATCTTTGTCAATCTAATCATTACAAATAGCCCAAAAATTCTCTGGATGATCAAACAGGATTTTTGAGATAACGTGTTTTTACTCCTTATAACCAAAAAGAAATGGGACATTTAGGTGCAAGTACATGTTTAATCAAAATGGTCAAATTCATACAAATGCATCAATTGTGTCCATTTCAAATGAAGACAAATTTGAATAGCCTAGAATCTCTTGAAAATAATATCTGACATGTGTGACTGTGTCCTATAAATACGTTTTAAATTTTTTGGCAAATTAAAGTATGACAAATTATGAAATAAACCCTCAAAATTAGGGCTCTAAAGGTTAATGTAAACCAGATAGAGGTCATTTACATTCATGAACATGAACCGTCTGGCTAGGCAAATCTGATCAGAGCAAAATGTTCAAATGAAATAACAAGGCTGGTAATGAGAACACAGTCTAAGGTCAGCGCTCTGAAGAGCCAGCAGCTTCACTCAAGCACAAGAACATTTTCAGTTTAAAAGGAATATGAATGACATACCTGTCATCACAATCAGCCTCATCTTCAGTCACATCCTTAGCCTTATCCTCAGCTTCACCCATAGCGTCAGCGTCAGCCTCAGTCTCATCCTCAGCCTCAGCCTCAGCCTTATCTTCAGTCTCAGCATCAGTCTCAGTGGTATGCATTTCAGAAGCTCCTAAAACAGTACAAATCAAGTGTGATATTACATTTGTGGAGGATATTTAATGTTACCAATACTAAGCCCTTCAACCCCAGGTTAAGTTTGACATTTCTTTATTCAGTACATAACTATAACTACAGTTAATACCTATTTTAGTAACCTCTATAAATTATTACTATAATTTCTATAAAACCTATTTTAAATGGTAAATACTGTTAATTATTTAACTGCTAATTATTAACTTTTTAAAATTAGAAGTAACTACTATACATTTTTCAGCATCTATTATAAATGATTAAGTAACTACTGTGATTTATTCAGTAACTACTATAAATAATATTTTTAAATATTATTAAATCTTATTAAATCTTTAATAAATTAGTCAGTAAATATGAGGCTTGAAAATCCAGACTAAACAAGGTGAGGGTGAATTCAAGGGTGAATTCTTTCACTTTCAACCATGATGCTGGAAAGTTTGGAGGAAACATAAATAAGGCGTCAAAGTAAAGGCAAGTATAAATAAAGAGCAGAAGGGGGTTTTCTCTTGGTATGGTGCTACACAAACAGTTCCCAACCAGAAGTACCAGTGAACACTGTTAGGATGAGAAAGTATAGAATTAGTACTGAATTAATAGTGTTTCTGTGGATTTACCAGACTGTTTACTGACTGTTACAGCTCAGAAAAAAACCTGCTCCAGTCTTCCCTTTCCTCTAGAAAGTGAACAGAGCTGCTTTATCTAAGTTTCTGAGACTTTTCAGTCACTCTAATATGGCAGAACAGAACCTCAGTAGGAAGTCTGGGCCAGTTACGGCTGAAACACACTGAGTAATGTAAGCAGAAAGTAGCTGAAGAGCCCTGTGTAATTTACTTTGAGCTCAGAAAAATGATCAGTGATTTCGACAAGGCAGTGTTCATATGAACCCACCCAAAACCAAATTTTGACTCTTTACTTCTAGGAGAAGAAAGCAGAGAGAGAAATCTGAACAAAGACAGAGATAAATATATAGACGTTCATAGAATATACAGGAGACTTTTAGATACCGTACCAAAAATCATCCAGCCTAAACCCACAGTTTGATGCACCAGTTCGTCAAACACAGTCATGTTCTGCAGTAACTGAATGAGAATATTTGAGCTGCATGGGACTGATTACTGCAGGACATCATTAGGAACAGCTATGAGTTGTCTGGCTTTCTGCCCATATCGGTCTGAATTTTAATCATTTAAACCTGGTCACCTTAACTTTCCTTCTGAATAGCACTGTCTGTGTGCTTCTTCCATCACTGCAGCTGTCTCCAGATGTGTAATTAGTCATAGACATGACAAAAAATGTTTCTGCTAAATGTGACTCCTTGGTGGACAGGCTGTTGCAGCTGTGCACATTCCTCTGAATGAGGCCAAAAGTACATTGCTCCTCAGTTCGGCAGAATTGTGACATTTCTCCTTGTGACTAGCTCATCTCCTGCAACAACCACTTCCTTTTCTGAGGTCTCAGGGAAGGTCAGGCAATAGACATACTTTATGAATGCTGACACTACTCACGTTGAGAATGTTTTCTGCCGAGCACGAGCACCATTATGATGAATACGATGACGATGAAGCCAACAACTACCACACCTACATTAACAGTAACTGTAGGTCCTTGGTCATCGCCTGGCAACATAAAACAAAATATTAATAACACTGTAAATGTAGGTATTGTGATATACACTGAGGCAGAGCTACAGTCTCTCATTAGGGTGAATATTAATAACCCTGTAAATGAAGATATATACACTGGTGTAGTGCAACCTTTTAAAACCCTATTAAAGCTGAATTGGGTTTTTTTTCAGCAGCTTCACCAACATTTCATAGCACATACTTAGTAGGGTTGATTAAAAGAGAGTAAACTCTTACCTATCATCTTCAGTAGGAACGTGCTCTCTCCTTCTTTGATGAATTTGCTGTTAAAGACAACACAATTGAAGGGAGCCCAACTTGAGTCAATCTTGGTGACGGTCAGTTTGCTGGACAGCCACACTAGTTTATCTTCTCCCACTGAATACTCCAGTGTAGCATTCTTTGTCCAGTTTGTGTTATTGATGTCAAACCAGTGTATGGCTCCTACTGGATAGCCACCAGTAGCGTTGCAGTAAAGGTCAACATTGCCACCGTTCTCAATTTTTTCTGGCCAGGAGTATGTTGCTGGTTCATTGTACTTGGCTGAGAAGAGAAAGACAATAAACATTATCAACACTCCAACTGGGCACTGTTTCAAGACCATATTGTACAGTTTAACTAGTGTAGAACAGAGGTGCTCAGTGTTGGTCCTGGAGCAGCACTGCTTTGGGTGTTACATCACTTCAGAAAAGACTGTTCATTACTTTATTAATGTCCTCTGATGTTTTGGTAGCAGAAGAAGTGTGAACTCCATGATTAAGAATTACTGGCATAGACCCTTGACCCTTTGTAGGGGTTCTTTAAGCTCCATGGTCACATTCTCATTTTCATAAAGATCTGTCCATGGATTGGTTCCATGACAAGCAAAACTCTACACTCTTCTACACTCCAAGTAAAAAAAACTTAAAATCTTAGTTCATCTCTTATAAATATCAAACATTGAATATTACAGATGAACATGTCTGCAATTGGACTATGAGATGATGGAGTTTATTTATTTGTTTCCTTTTTTATCCCAATTTCACCCTCAATTTGGAAGTGCCAGTTACCCCCGTCACATACGATGCTCCCAAAACTAGGATGGTGAGTCCACAGCTCAGATGAAACATCTAACAGACCCCTGTGCCAGCCAGCATTGGATGGATTGTGTTGTGGGGTGAGAGCACAAAGGACTTCAGTGATTCAACCAGGCAGGAATTCAACATGCAACCACAACATTGACATTTTGATAGTGAAAATCAAAAGAGGCTGATGGTGCTGAATCAAATGAAAACAGAAAGTTAACTCTGGAGATATAAGTTAGGAACAGCAGAGGACATTATGTACTCCAATAAGTAGCAGCCTACTAAAGTCCGCAAACATCTACAAGAGCTTGACCTTCATTGTGGCATCCTAAAGGCCAACATGACCAGAAGGGCAAAATTTGACTTTATCATTCAATAGACGGATTCTCCACTGATTCTGCAGTAGGCAGAGAAAATAGTTTTGAAAGATTTTTCTCAAACATCATTTGCTTCATGGTGTTTGAGTATTTGAGCATCTTAAAATGGCAACTTTGTCACACTGCAGAACCATCATGTGACTTATTTCATTTGTCATTTCTGTGCATAGCCTAAAATAGAACAGCTTAGATGTGCCATAGAATGCATTAACTGTTTATTTAAGTTGTTGCTTGATGTGCAAGTAGTAAATGTGTAAATCTGGTTGGACAAAAACGGTCAGATGGTGTTTGGCAAGCATATTTATCTAAGGACACAACTGATGTCCCTTTGAGCAAGTTTCCCAACCCTCCAATTGCCCTCAGTCACCGTGGATAGGGATGTGCACTGCATCCAGCAAGTTTTATTCACTAGAGTGTAGTTGTGTGTTTCACTGCATGGATGCCTTAAATGGACAAATTCATCTGTGTTCAAACAAAGTGTGTTCATATATATTGTGTTTCTTTATCATATATATATATATATATATATATATATATGATGATAAAGAAACACAATGATGAGCTCTACTGTTATTGTATGGTTTATGGCACCGTGACTGATGGCACTGTGAGGCCTATCAGCTTTTCTCCTTCCTCTGGTCGGTGTTGCAGTGTTGTCTATTCTGTCTTCTCCACTCAGTCTAATGTTACCTTTATTAGACTCCTTCTAAAAAAGTAGCCACTGCGTTTAGCCTCAAAAGGCTTCGTCCTGGTGGGCAGGGTTTATGAGAAAGTTGGGGTTGCAAATATGATGAATCAAGACTTACATAACAGTTTGGGGTTTTAACAGAATTGGCATGTTTTACAGCTGTTTTGGTTCTGCTGGGTGATCTTTTGAAGGAGGAATGGAGGTTCACGGTTTGTCACCTTTGTGTACTGAACTCTGATGACTGTAGGAGAGTATGAAGAAGATGAGAAGATAAATACAGATTAACATTATAGATCATTTTTTACTCTGAACACCTCTTACCGGTGACGCTGATCCGGAAAGCGCCGTCATCAATAACACCACAATTGGTTACAATTTCATAGTGATATTCGCCTTCATCTGTGACAGCAGTGTTGGTGAGATGCAGAGACGGGCTGTTTACAGATGGAAGTGTAAATCGAGTGTTTCCAATTCCAGTGTTGTTTTTAAATGTAAACAGTGGATCGTCATCTCCTCTCTTAAAGACAAACACTGCATCAATAGTTATCTTTTGAAGATCTTTATCTCTAGAAGACTTGAAATCACAGGAGATATTTGTGCTCTGCCCAACCACTGTACTTGCAGGCCTGCATTGCACATCCACCAGCTCTGAAATGACAACAGAGACACAACAAAACATGTCAAAAACATGCCCTAACAACAACTGCAAGAACAAACGTATCTCAATCAGCGTTATCTTAACAAAGAATCAGAACATCTGTACGGCAGTGGGTCAGATTATAGGGGTCAGATAAACAGATGCACCCTATGCTACACTGCAAAAAAAGAAAAATGGAACACACTGCTTTTGTTCATGCATTGTGAAACATTTCTCACACTGTGCTAAACATGTTCCAAGCTCATACATGTATTCATACCAAACCAATGTCTGAAGATTGATGTCAGCAAGGCTAAAAAAAATCCTGCACTCATGATCTCAGGTATCCTTACAAGGTTCCCAAGACCTTTGGAGGAGAAACAGGCCCACAACATCACCAATCCTCCCCCATACTTAACAGAGGCCATGAGGTGTTTTTCTGCATCCTCATCCTTGGTGTTATGCCAGACCCGCTTAGAGTGTTTGTTGCCAAAATGCTCTATCTTGGTCTCATCTGACCAAAGCACACAGTCCCAGTTAAAATCCTAGTACTACTTGGCAAACCCGTTTACGCTTTTAACTCAGCGCACCTCCCAAACATCTTGCTGGCGTGTAGACAGCACCTGATGGTTGTTTGGGAGACCTCATAAGCCCAATATGCTACCATTTGATTGAGTTCCCTTACAGTGCGTTTTGGAGAACGTTTTACTTCTCTTGCCATCCTTCTCACTGTTCGTGGTAGCAAGATCCACTTGCGTCCTCTTTCAGGCTTGTTTGTCACAGTTTCAGATGTTTTAAACTTTGTGATGATTGCTCTTACTGTATATAAGGGCATCTGCAGGTGAGTGGCTGTTTTCTTGTAGCCATTACCTGATTTATGAAGGTCGACACACGTGTCTTACTTGAATAGTGTGTTCTTTTGTCTTTCCCATGTTTAAGAGTGGGTAAAAGAAACAGGCCTCTGAAGAACACTATATTTATACCTCACGGAAACAGGAAGTGATGAATTACTAATGAAAGGTTCAGACATACTTTGATCCACTTTATAAACTGCAGTAGAAATTATATAAATGCTTCAAATACATTTATTTCCAAGAAATTGTTAAGGGTGCCAATTATTGTGGAACAGGTCATTTTATGGGAAATAATTATTTCCTTATTTCCACTTGAGTTGAAGGTTGCTTTTTTTCTCATTTTCTTTCAAAGTGAGATTGTGCTTCTGCAATGTTTTGTTTTTTTTTCACAGTGAGCGCTAACCTGGCTAAATAAAGAATTATCACACTGGGGTGGTAGTTTCACATACTGTTACTATAAATAAAGCCCTAAAAGTAAATAGTTAGAGAACTCTCTATCACACCATGTAAATGATATTTTGGAACTTTTTATTCACATAATGAGAAACAGAAAATGCACATTTATATATTTAAATTGTCAATTGTTGTATTGGTAGAGACATCAATTATCTTCACCCTCTGTGAAGGAAGCATCACTTGTGATAGGGGAGAGTGTGAGTAATAGGCATTTCCAAATTGGGGCGGCGGGGGTGGGGTTGTTAAAATGGGGCTGGGTAATTGGCATTTCCAAATTGAGGGGGTGGGGGATTGTTAAAATGATTTAAAAAAAAAAAGAAAGAAAGAAAGAAAGAAAGAAAGAAAGAAAGAAAGAAAGAAAGAAAGAAAGAAAGAAAGAACCCATATATTTGACATTTAAAACCAAATTATTGTTGATTTACTGTATTTTATACAACATTTGAAATAAATGTTTAAATGTATTTACATTAGGTCAAAAAGTGAAAAGGGCACAAATATCTCAGCAACACATGTATTAGTGAGGTCAGCATGTTAGATGATCACCACCCCACAACACAACAACAACAGCAGCAATAAGAACAACAAAAGACTTCAAATATATTTGTTTAAATGTAATGATATAAATAAATATATGACAGTTTTAGCTTTGAGCTAAATGTTGAACAAATGTAGTATGTTGGATTTTATTTTTTAATAATACAGCGTAACACATTTGTGCAATTAGTTTTGTACAGTTTCTATTTCTGCACTCCATTAAATTGAGTAAATAAATAATTCTGTTCCCCACCCCTGCTGTAGAGTATGTGACTTTTTTTACAGCCAAACCATCAGCTATACAAAGGGATAAAGCAGGGGTGCACATATATTTGCACAAGGTTGTATATATATATATATATATATATATCTGACACAGCCTTTCTGAATCTGTAAGAGTTCATTTGGGTCTGGAAGTGTTGAGGATAGCAGAGGTTATCAATTAGAATAAATATTGATGTTCTCACTCACTGTTATCAGCCTTTCCCACGGAGACAGACATCAGGGCAAAGAGCAGGATAACAGTTGCAGCCATGCTGCTCTGAGAACAAAGAAGCAACAGTACGTGTTAAATTTCACTCAACAACACATGCATTAGTTAGGTCATCATGTTGGATGATCCTCCTCCCCACCTCATTCCCAGATCCCAAACTCATCCCAAAAGCATTGTATTGTCAGCATCATTCTAGAAAACACAGTTTCACAATAAACCCCTCTAGCCCACACCTGACCTTAGGCATGACAATAGATTCATGTTTATTAGCTCCAGAGACTCCTACAGGGACTGGACGATCTCTGTGTGAGCATTTGCATGCAAGTGTCAGCAATCTATTGATTTTTCACTGAACTGTTCTTTAAAATTGTGTTTAGGAACTCATGAAAACTCAGTTTTGCTGGCTTAACTTGATTTTAAAGAAACACTAAATGAAATTCTTAGATATTAGATATTGAGAGACTTACACACACACACACACACACACACACACACACACCGCATATACAGACATCAGCCTTCT
This sequence comes from Acestrorhynchus altus, assembly GCA_034509495.1. NCBI lineage: Eukaryota > Metazoa > Chordata > Actinopteri > Characiformes > Acestrorhynchidae > Acestrorhynchus > Acestrorhynchus altus. The sequence continues at coordinate 8,110,944 of CM067504.1, forward strand.
GCACACTTCCTCTTTCCTGCAGTCTATTAAGTGCTGACCGCAGTTTACACCATTCATTGTGTTGTTGTTATTGTATCATTTCTTTCATGCAACCAAGAATCCAGTCTTATCACAATCGTTATTTTCCAAAATACACTTTCACTGTTTACAATTACAGTACTGGCCTAAAGACGAGTTAGGTCTAATAATATTCTTTCATTTTACACATTATTTCTACCACATTTCAATGCTGAAGCTCAGTCATGTACCCGCTGGGTTGGGTAAGAGACCATCATGATACTATAGGACATTATGATATTATAGGGCCATAATATTTTCTACACATCTCCACATCACATCAGAACCGATCTGTTTAAACTGAGCAATTATACCACCAACCAGCTGTATTCATGCCTTCAGGTGCTGCAGCAAAGCATGTATAATTGCTTCTGCCTTCAGTCATTCACTGCAGGAGGTATAAAAGTTACTGGTCTCCTGTATTTCATCATCTAACCAGATAAACCAGAACAGCAACAGACAGGAGCCAATGGGACTACTGTAAACCCTCTCTCATTTACCTGCAGACTCTAACTGACTGATCAGAGCTGTAGCCTCAGAATAAAGAGCCAAGAAAAAATGAGAAGATCAGTACTTACCAACAGGAGCTGAACACAATCTGAGCACAAACTATTAACTGAAAGATATTTCTTTTCAGCAGCTTTCACTTTCACTCGCTCTCCTCGGAGCTGCAGCTGTTCTTTTCCGCCAGCTCCTGATGGATGCAATGTGTATCCAGCCTGCTTTCTAGATCCCTCTACTTCATTCGTGACTCTTCAGACACAACCTTCATTCACAGTCTGGAAATTTTGACTTAAATCTTTTCTATTACTATAAATAATATGTGTCCAGATGATCTCATAAATGCACATCCATAAGACATCTAATGTTTAGTGGATATTGGCACCATATCTAATGCCAAACTAGAGGGGTATAAAGCCCCCAGCACTGAGCTGTGGAGAAGTGGAACTATGTTCTCTGGAATGATGATGCTCCATCCAGTACTTTGGGGAAGAGTTGGAGTGTTGGGGATGAGTCTATTCCTGAGCTCACTAATGCTCTAAAATGTAGTAGAAAGTCTTCACTGGACAATAGAGAAAGTTGCTCCAACAAAATCAGGACAAACCCTGTTAAATCACTTGTTTTCAGTTGATACAGTGACTGAAAATGCTTGACACTCTGCATCCAAGAAACAGAGAAAGAAAAACACTGGTTATTGTTTCCTCGTTTCCTGGACTGCACTTTAGTACAGTGTGCCCCTGTAAACTAACAGCAAGTGAACAAACGAAGATGAATATTTTAATCAAATTTTTTTTGTTTGGTTGTATTTATCTGTTTTATGGACTAGTTTTAAGACAAATGAATGCAGAAATATACAACATTCCTCAAGGGTTTTCAAAGGGAATATTGGGACAAACTGTTTCCGATAATTCCTGCACATTGACTGGAATAATTTCTCATAATTATTGCTCATTAATGAGTAAATAATTATTCTGAGACACGAAGTCACAATCCTGAGCTAACATCATTATTACATGTCACATGTGCCTGGTGGTTCGGCAACCTGCTTTGTGAGTGGAAGGTTGCCAGTTTGAATCCCAGAACTGGCAGGGCATGACTGAAGTGCCCTTGAGCAAGACTCTTAACTCCCCAGCTGCTCCCTGGGCATTGAGGATAGGGCTGTCCACTGCTCCGGGCATGTTTGCTCACTGCCCCTTAGTGTGTGTGGGTGAAATGCAGAGGAAATGCAAAACTCAGTGGATCTTTGATGATATATTGTCACAATCATGAGTTAACATGTCATTATTGTGATATATTAAATACATTTTATGATACATTAGGACAGACATTTGAGAAATTCCTCATAATTGACTTTCTATATGTCAGGACAGGCAGGGGTCAAGAAACAGGCAGAAAGGAACAGTGAAGTTATATCCAAAACCCAGGTCAATAACAAACAAGGGGTCAAACACAGAAAAACCAACAGAAATAACAAAGCTCACAATGCAGAAACACTGAGACTTTGTAGAGAATGTCTGAAAAGAGTTGCAGTCAGTTCTTGCTGGTTCAAATTCCTGAACTGGCAGGGCATGACTGAAGTGCCCTTGAGATACATGAGTTGATAAGATGGGCCTGAGGTGAGGTTCAGGGGCTTATCTTAGCAAAGTGCAAGGCTTGTGCATGTACTATATATACACACACACAATCACTGCAATCAAACAATTCCTGAAACTGTCAATGAGATGTCTACACCTCTCAGCAGGTCTTTTGGCCCACTGCTCATGAGCAAACCGCTCCAGTTGTCTCAGGTTTGAAGGGTGGCTTTACTAGATGGCATGTTTCAGCTCCTTCAGCTCCAGGTGTATTTAGCTGTGCTTTTATCCTGTTGCAAGACCCATGACCTGTGACTGACACTGGGCAGCACATTTCTCTCTAGAATCCCTTGATAGTCTTGAGAGTTCATTGTACCCTGCACAGATTCAAGACACCCTGTGCCAGATGCAGCCAAGCAGCCCCAGAACATAAGAGAGCCTCCTCCATGTTTCACAGTAGGGACAGTGTTCTTTTCTTGATATGCTTCATGTTTCCATCTGTGAACATAGAGCTGACCTGCCTTGCCAAAAGGTCAGTTTTTGTCCCATCTGTCCATTGGACATTCTGCCAGAAGCTTTGTGGCTTGTCAACGTGTAGTTTGGCAAATTCCAGTCTGGCTTTTGTATGATTTGTTTTCAATAATGGGGTCCTCCTTGGTTTTCTCCCATTAAGTCCACTTTTCCCATTAAGTCCACCCAGCATGGCTCAAACAAGGACAGATGGTGCAATCTGACACTGATGTTCCTTAAGCTTGAAGTTCATCTTTAATCTGTTTAGAAGTTTTTTCAGGCCTCTTATGTTACCAGTCTCTTTGTTTTTTCATCAGTTTTCCTCTGAAAACTGTAGGTTGGCTACAGTCCCATGGGTCTTCATTTTCTGAATAATATGTGCAACTGTATTCACAGGAACATCAAGCTGCTTGGTCTTATAGCCTTTACGTTTAACATGCTTGTCTATAATTTTCTAATTTCCTGATACAAATCTTTCCTTTGCTTCCTCTGGTCCATGTTGAGTGTGGTACACACCATGTCACCAAACAGCACAGTGATTACCTGTAGCCCTATATATAGGCCCACTGACTGATTACAAGATTGTAGACACCCGTGATGCTAATTAGTGGACACACCTTGATTTAACATGTGTGCCTTTAGTCATATTTCAGGGATCCACTGTGGATTAGATAGATAGATAGATAGATAGATAGATAGATAGATAGATAGATAGATAGATAGATAGATAGATAGATAGATAGATAGATAGATAGATAGATAGATAAATTACAATCAGTCACTCAATGCAGCACACTGAGAACTTTCTGAACAGAACAGAAGCTCTCTGTGTTCTCAGACACTAACGTCAGAGGCCTGTTCAGACAAGAGTAAAGCAACTGCTGTATCTCTACCTAAGAATCTGATGAAACACTAATAACAGATTTGTCCGTGTTCATATATCATTATATCTATTATTAAATGAGTCACATCCTCTCCTAACAGTGAGGCCAGAAATTGAATCAAATCCAAGCTTTATAATGTCTCTCACTTCTCAAACTGTGTGCTAAGAGCCATCAACCATGATCATCTCTAAGCAACTGGCTAAGGATCCTAAAAAGTATGTTCCCAGGGCAGAGGCCTGTTATAAGGTAGTCAAGCCCTGTTTTACACACAACTGTACTTGCCACAATACTGCTAACCTTGTTTTTTCCTTCCTTTCTGTTTTCTGTCCCATGGATTGAGATGCTAATGAACTGGCTCTTCATTACCCTGCTGTCCACTGTGATGCTGCTCTGGATCTTGGCATTGATCCACTCATGGCACTCTAGACACTCAAAATCTGTGATCTGTAATCTATGACTGTTTAATCTGGCTGGACTTTCAGGTTAACACTGACCTTGTGTCCTACACACACTTACACTCTCAATACATGGCCTGCTATCATTGGCCATAGCTCTTCATCATTATTGACCAGTTGTTGTTTGTTGTGCTATCTCGTGTTGACAAAAGTTTTGCTTCCTCTCAAGGTTTCTTCCCTCTTTCTTCTTACTACTCAGACATTTGACTCAAAATAAGCTCAGACCCAGATCTCTGTTTTGTGACACACTCACTGTGACAGTGTGACATAAAGAAATTACATTTGAATATGAATATTTCAATTCAGATTTATTACTTCATTTTCACATAGGTCAAGGTCAAGGTCAAGGTCAAGGCTTTTTTATTGTCATTAAAACCGAGTACAGGTTTGTAAAGATTTATTACTCAAGCAGTGCCTATCAAACAATAGGATCAGCCACCATCTCACTCTCATTCCCTCAGTCACTTTATTGCACTGATTTACTTCCTTTGGAACAGAAACTGAGAGTTGGCATGATGATCACCTCCTAGAAGAATTCAGTCTTGTGATTCAGCATTTTGTAGGGTAATTGCAGGGGGGTTCAATGAAATAACTTGTGTTGCAATGTTTGCAATCTGTTTGCAATTTACTTAAAGGCATGTTAACTGATGTGGAATTTTGAGAGCTTTGTCCTTGAAGCCAGTTCTGTTTGTGTGATTGAGATGCTTGGATGCAAAATGTCAAATTCCACCCTTTTAAACGACAAATATTGACTCTAAATCTTTACTACAAAATTGAGATGTTGGCAGGAGACTGAAGTGCATCATCTGAAGTGCAGGTTATGTACCAAACATTTCTCATCACGAGCCCTTTGTATGAATATTTTCAGGTGCAGTGTTGTTAAGCTAGCAAAATGTCTTTGGTAGATATTGTTGCTTGTTGATCTCTGCCAATGGAACGACGGTTAGATGAGAGAAAATGAATTAAAACAGGCAGAAACATCCAGAAACTAGTGTTACGATAGTCTTAAAACAAACCCATTTTGAGCAGAAGAAGATCAATTGTTTTGTTTTTAGTGTGATTGCAGTAGGTACTAACACTATATCCTTAAGGTTTTTTGTTTGCTTTTTGTTTTATTATAATTTTACCCAAATTTTTCATGCCAATTTAGAAGTGGCAATTACCCAAACCATTTACGACTCTATCAAGATGTTTCTGACACCAGAAGGATGAAGACAAAAACATCTCCTCTGATACATGAAGCCAGCAATTCCACCTGCCTCTTTGCAAACTGCTGCCATTGCAATGCACCAACCAGGAAAGCCAACCAGCGTCACAGTGATGTGGGGAGAGAGCACTGTCTACCTACTGGCCAATTTTGTTCTCCCTGATTCTGGCTACCAGTGGCAATCAGCATGATGCAGGATTCAAACCTACAATCCTTAGATCATAGTGCTAGTGCATTAGACCTTGTATTGAAGTGCTTGTATACAGCTTTTTCATTAGTGCAGTATTTGTACAATAATGATTTTAATGACTGTAGCTACACACCTCAAGTTAGGCACAAATATTTTTCGCCAGTTTTTTTATGCTTTTGCTTTTGAACTGGTCAATTCAAGGTTTGCAGTCCATAGAAATGAATAACAGAAGGTTCAGCAATTATGTCACAATGGGCAGCTCTACAACCCAGCTGCCACGCAGCTGCCCCCATTGCTCTGTTTTGGTGCGTTTGGATGAAAAATCTTCTGGGCAAATGTTTTGACGCCGTATATTTTAGCCACACTTTTGTTGACACAGCATTACTTGCCAAACAGATTTGCATTCCATCATTTAGGACAGTAGTACTTAGTCACGTATAGACAATAATCCATTTATGCAATAGTATTATCATAAACATAGGAACCACTGTAGTGCCTTAGCAACCACTTAGCAACACAGTAGCAATCAACACCTATACCATAGCAACACCTGGGCAATCATCTTGCACCACCTTATTAACAAACAGCTATATCGCAGCAACACCATGGCAACCACCTGGCAACACCTTAGAAGCCAACAACAATTTCACAGGAACACTGCTGAGCTGCAGTCACATTTGCTGTTTTGTGCTTGAACTGGACTCTCTGGTTTATAGTTGCAATCTTAATTTTGGAGTTTGTTTTTTTCTTTAATCAGTAGCACATTTCATAATCAAAATAAAGCCTTTGCACTATTCTTCAGTTGTACTGTCTTGTCACTTTTGATTGTCAGCTGTCTACCTTTGGTGTCATTATGACTTGGTTTAGCTGGTTTAACTGGTTTAACTGATTACCCGCATTAGTAGATGTGATAAGCTTTCACCCATGTGTATGCAATGCCATTACAATGTACCATTGTATTACACTGTTCCTCCTTCTCTGTGATTGGCCAGCAGAAGAAAGGAATGAGGAAAAAGGAAAAGAATGAGCACATAATAGTGCCATGTTTAAATGTTGCTTAATAAACAGGCCTTTTTAACACATGCAGTTCCCAGTGAGATTCAGTACTCACCTGAAACAATATACCTGAAATCCTTTCTTGCAGTGGTCAATGAGAATGGCCCTCATGGATAGGTTTAATTCCTGCTTTAATACTGAAAGTTTAGAGCTCACTCAAGCCTTTAATGCACTCTTTGCAGCTGCTGGACATTTATCTTTTGTACAGATCTCAGATCCTGCCAAATACATTGCGAAATCACTACCCAAAATGGTTCAATCAAAGTGAAGCCCCTTCAACTTCTCATAGCAGATTTTTCTGGGTTGTCCCGATGGCCAGTTCATCACTGTTACCATGATATCCTCTGTGTTGCCATGCAGCAAAAAAAAAACTGGATAGCAGCTGTGAAATACTGCCTTAGAAGCAAGCTAGCTAGTTTCCCAGGTGTTTTTTGTTTGTTTGTTTGTTTGAAAAACCAACACCATAGGAGCAGAAAGCCCTGCCTATTGTTCATTTTACTTCTCTGAACCAATTGTGTTTATTCTGCCTCAGAGGCAGAGGTGGATTTTGGTCACCCCAGAACACATTATGCACAATTAGAGCAAAAATGTGTCTGGAAAATCAGATGGTGATGTGGTGATGTGTTTACCCATACACTGACATCTTCTGTAAAACACTCATTAACAGAGATGGGTGCTTCAGGTCCAGCAAATCAAAATCTGCTCCAGGATTTCATTCAGACTGATTTATACTCTTTGGTCCACCACTTTCCTTTTAGGTTTGGTCATTTGTAGAATAATAATGGCCTTTGTGCCACATTGAGTTTATTTAGTTACTAACGGCTTGACAGGCTGAGCAGCAGCAGAGCCACTGAAGCAATTGGAACAAAACCCTGGTTTACATTTTTACTTGCTGTACTTGAAACATCCACCACAGTAAATTGATGGTGACCTCCATTCCCTATCATTCTTCACTTTATTTATCCTGGAAACACACTGGCTTCTAATTGTTTACAAAGCGCTCACTGGTCATATTACATCATACCTCACAACAATGCTCAATTTAAATAAACAGAGCAGATTATGTATTTAACTGAAATGTGGTTAGTGAGAGTGTAAACTGAACTGGAAGAACCTGTTTTAAGAAGGAAATGAGAGCCCAGCTTGTTTAACATTTTTAGACTCTGATCACCATCAGCCAACAGTCTGTCCAGTTTAACCAGATCTACTTTCTATTTTTACACCATAATTTATTCTATCACATATGTTACTCTTTTTTTTACTTAGTTATTGATTTAACTACTTGTATACATTGTAGGCATTTGGTTTTGATGCCTCCTTTATGAGGTGTTCTGGGCATGTCCAATCAGAAGGAACCCCCATGGAAGAGATTATATGTCTTGGATGGCCTGGAAACACATTGCAATTCTCATGGAAAAGCTGGAAGAGGAGAATTGTCCGGACTGGGCCTCTTCGTTTAGGCCATTGCTCTCGCAACCTGGTTTCTGCCTTTGTGTTTGACTGAATTTGATCTTTAATTGCTTATTTAAACCCCTGTTTCCTGTCCCCCTGCTACACTGAAAATGAGGTACACACCCACTTCTGAGCAAGTCATTTACTGATTTATTGATATAGACACCTTATAAAAAAAAATAATAATATTAAAACACATGATTTAAACATACAATAAAGTGTATTTAATGATTTGTACAAAATAACAATAGAACACCACAGCATTTACAGTAGAAAAAAGAATCCTAGTGCTATATTGATAAGAGGTGCTATGAAAGTTCAAGAATGTTTACTTCATTGCGGGATCATTGTTGTTCTTACAGTGTAAGCATTGTATGAATCTGTTCCAGTTTTTCTTACTTTAAGAAAATGTAAGTAGCACGTTCTGTGCACAAAGAACATCTTAGCATCTACATTGTCTTTCTCCACTAAGCATTTGCTTCCTCCTTGAAGACACAGACAATATGCCACGGCCAGCTGCATCACCAGAATAAAAATGTGTGGGATGCTATTGTATGAGCTGTCAACGAGCTATCAAAAAGTTCCTGCAGCACAATCTGCAGGAATTGAGAGAGAATATTCAAACTGTATGGGATGGACTATGACAGGACACCATTAGGAACCTCTATAATTCCATGCTGAGACATCTGGCATGTTGTGTTTAACTCATCATCATGCTGAGAGACATTACTTCTGTACAAGTAGCTCAATAAACATTGCCAATATCAGTCTAAATGTAAAATAATGCATTGCTCCTGGTGACTTTTACCTGCATTCTGAATAGAACTGTGGTCCAACACTTCTTACTGGATGCAACAAATTGTGATGAGCATATGTATATCTTCTATTACTTGTAGCAGTACATTTACATGACACTCTTAGCGACTTACAACGTTACTCCCATCACAGAAGTGGGTCACAGTAGTGTTAGGAGTCTTGCCCAAATTGGTGTAGCACAGCACAGTTGCCCAGACTGGGAATCAAACCCCAATCTCCCACACAGTGAAGTGGCTCCCTGGTGGTGTTATCTGTTGTGCCACATGAACCACAAGTGGAAACTAATGTAAAAACACACCCAGGTTGAGGCCACGTGTTTATTCAGTTGTGGACTCAAAAGCAGACAAAGCAGGCTGTTCAATGTGGGATTTGAACCCTGGCTGCTGACTTGGTAAAGCCACTTTGTCACTGTAAAATTAAAGATGCAAATGGGCTGATTTGACTGTACGCTACATCTGAAATAGGTGTAAATTTAGTTTATGTTATAACTGGCACTGAAAAAAAATACACTTAAACTGCATTTCTGTATATCAGCTAAAACAGTCAAACAGCACAGCACACCCAATCCCCCTACAGGTTTCTGCAAAACCACCAGACCCCTACACTGCAAACCCACTCAATCCCCCTACAAGTTCCTGCAAAACCACCAAACCCCGTACACTGCATCACTGTACCGTAATAAGTCATATTTAATCAACATAATCTGACATTTACACAGCATTAAAAAAAATCTTCAGAAGAACAGGCTTATAAAGTAACAGTCATATATCAACCAGTCACTTCGGGAAAAACATGTGTTTAAAAAAAAAAGTAGTTCATCTATAACAGTAAATATTCTGTCATTTTAAAGGGGAATTCTACTTCTTTTAAAGACATATTCTGCATAATTCAGTGACTTATTGACTGATTTCTTTAGTGGTGCTAAACGGAAGCAGACATCACCATGAATACAAAAAATATATTTACTGTCCAAACACAGCAGTGTTCTATATATACTCTTGTGGTAATTAAAATTAAATAGTAGCAAAAATGATTTCAAATCCACAGTCCTCTCAAACCTCAGATAAACAATGTCTCATACATCAGGCAGTGTATTAGTGATCATTAGGTGTAATCATTTTCTTTGAGGGAGCTTTTAGAGGTTCAGACTAGGGCTGGGCAATATCTGAATATTTATATCTATTTTGGTATAAAAACAGAGTAATACGTAGGCTGAGGTGATATTGTTTATATAAAGTTTTTAAGTTTTGTTTCATCGACTCTGCTCTGCCCCAGTCGTGTTCTCACTGACTGTCAGGGATGGGTGCTGAACACATGAGATGGGAAAGTGGAAGTACTAGCAGGGTTTGCTGGTTTATTTACAGAAGTAAACACCACACAAACTAATACCGAAAATAAGAGCACAGCCAAAAACAGTAAGATACCCAGACTAGCGTGGACATGAAGACAATGGTAGACAATCAGATAATAAGACAAAGACAGACTGAGACAAAGGGCCTTGTATATAAGGGGAACACACATCACACATCACAAGGCAGGGTTACAAATAAGACATAGCTGGGAATGACTGGAGACAGGACATGTGCTCAGAAGCACGAGGGGAGATAAACAAAACAATGACGAGACCAGGACAGATACGTGACAGTAGGCTCCTGCCCAGCGCACAACTCCGGGGAGGGTAAACCAACACTCCCTGGAGCTGGAGAAGAAACCAGACATGGGAAATGGGACCGGAACAGAAAAAGGAACTAGGACTGAAACAGAGACATGTACAAGAACACTGGACATGGAGAATGGTGAGAACATGGGTATAAGTCCAAGACTGGCTAATGTTCCAAAAGTCCTTGCATAGGCATATGCAGCCTAGGCATAGTTCTGGAGGTCAAAGCAGTTCAAGACTGTCCTTGAGTCAACCTTCTGGTTGTTGGTGTGGCCACTTCAAACACGACAGGGACAGTGGCTACTGGTTCTGCCCTGAACGTGGAAACACTGGCTGTAGCCTCCGACCTCTTGGGAACCAGCTACAAGAAGCCCTGCCCCCGAGACATCGGCAGGAATCTCTGTCCACTTAGACCGCAGTCAGAAAAACCCTTTGGACTGTAGTGCCAGCATGAAGCTCCGCCCCCTGGTTCAGTACACCTGTGGGAAGTTCCATGATGTCACGTGCCCTCCTCGTTGTACCGGAAGCAGCGCTTGACACTAAGCTACCTCTGTTTCAGAATTTGGTGCGTCAGGTGCTGCTATCACGGAAGGAGCTGCAGTGTGGAACCCCCACATCAGCAACATCATAGTTCGCCCTGCTGAGGCTTTTGAGATATGGGGGCTGGTCTGGACAGTCCTGCGTAACCTAACTGTTACACATCTAAAATGTCCTTCAGCCCAGATTAGTCCAGCACGCCTCACCTCTCCCTCCACGGGAGTCGAGGCTCACAAAGCCAACCTTTAGCGCCCCTCAAAATTTTCCCTGTTAAAGGGTTAGTCCTCCAGTGAGGTGGCAACCCAAGCATGCTGCTTATGGCGCTTCCTCCAACCGATGTTTACTGCTGAGCCGTCCTTCTCCAGCAACCCCGGATTACAAGACAGCTACCAGCAAACTTGGACAACCCTACTACTTCCATTGTAGGCCAGTCTTTCTGTCACGGATGAGTGCTGAACACAGGGTTATAGATAATACACAGCTGGGAAAGGAGCGGACATGTACTCAGACACACAACGGGACACAAACATGCCAATGTCAAGAAAGGAGAAAACCGAGACAGATATGTGACACTGACACAGTCTGAAGGGAGCATAAGACAGAGCTCTGGCATGAAGACAACTTATTAAAGTTTCTTTAGACACAACAAGAAAAGCAAGAAAACAGGATTTCATGGAGTGTCTCATTTGTTTCACACTGCATTCTTCACATATATGGTACCACATATCACCATTCAGCTAAAATATATGAGGATATCATTAACTATGATATTTAACCATATCAGTTCAGATGTCTGCTTCTGTTCATCACCACCATCAATAATTCTGTTTCTCTGAAATGGGGCATTTACACCAGCCACATTGTGAATGACTTTATTCACATCTGTTTAACTGTGCAATTCTCCAGTGTAATGTAGGGTCCATGTATGTAGTCATCCACAATATATGATATTATAGAAGCAGAAATATGTTTTGTTTTTTTCCACTTATTTAGAAACTGTACAACAGCCAGTGGGATTTCCCTGCAGCATACGAACCTCCTCACAGTCCAGTTCACAAAATGTGAATGAAGAACATTCATTTGGTGGGAGACAAGTGAGGAAGTGACCTAAGATAGAAGAAGCTCAGTGGCAAAATGTGCTTGATAAGCACAGATAATGCTGAATCTGATGAGCCTATTTGGTCGTCAGATCTTCATGTTTTCACTTCTGCAATTTCTTTTTGCTCATCTGTAAAGAGGCCTGTAAAACACAGTGACATTAAAATTGGTTAGCATCAGACATTGTACTACAATGTTGTAGATGTGAATCTGCAGTGTGTTTTTTTATTGGCTGAGAGTAAAAAAGGTGGAGTATATTTAGTCCAGTATAAATGTGAATCGTAGAATTTTATGACAGTATGAACCTGAACTGCATAGTGGTTTTAATCCAGTATGAATCTGAATTACAGAATGATTTTAATCCAGTAAGATTCTGAACAGTGGATTGACTTTAATCCAATACAAATCTAAACAGCATTTATCCAGCAGTTTGAGCATAATAAGTGTGGTTTAATTTAAATCCAGTATGCAATAAGATTTGGTTTCAACAAATTCCTGTGTAGCTGTTAGTGATGTCTCATACTGATCAAATAAAGTAACCACACAGTTTGCTGTGTCCAAAACAACCAGTTGCATGCAAGAACTACAATCTTACTTATCTTACTTTGATGAAAGGCTAGCATAAATTATCAGATCAAACAACAACTTGTGCAAATAAAGGCCTGTCAGAACAGCTCACCGCACAGCAAAACATCAAATTACAACATTACAAAAGTACCTTTTTCCACATCAGGGTCACTACTGACAGTGTAATTATAGACGGAAACATCACCTAAAAAATGAAAACATCAATCAGTCAAAACATCAATCACTGAATTAGGTTTTCAAAGAATGTATTCAATTTCATTAACGAAAGTGGAATCGCCAGAGGAAGAGTGTTGGCCAGATCAAAGGCAGAGAGAAAGTACCAGGACAGGAAATGGGTTTTTAAATAACGTGCAATGGCACATGTCCCACAAACTCGAACATAAACAAATTGCACAATCCCGACGCCAAAACAGCACATCTATTCATCTATTGTCTTACATTCTTCCAAATAATTGCTGTCAGTTATCCAGAGTACCATGGATCAGTTAAGAGAGATGTTATTTAAGAGAATGAATATCTCATATTACATTAACGTTTAAATACAGTCAGAGCAGAAATACCGAAGAATGTTGGAAACTAGAAATAGCCACCACCACCAAAGCCACTAAAATAAAAAAATTAAATGTATGAAACATACTCATAATAGGAAGAGTAGAAAGTCTTCTGGTCTCTGTTTCAAGTGAAACAAATGGTATAAAAATATTAAAACATTTATACAAGGAAATAGTGTTATTGAATTATTTATACAGTTAAAAATAAAAGTGAAATGTCCAATAATTTTTTGTCAAGCAAATTTAGTTTCAGTTATTGTGAGAAAATGGAATTGTGACTCCAGAATCATGAATTGAATCAAATCGTGGGAAGAGTACGTCATTAAAACCCTAATGGCTAAGTTCCTCGCTCAGCGTAGGTTGTAAGTGTTCTATACTGATGCCTGTGTGGAAAAACCAACAGTCATCCTGTGTGTTCAGAACCGTTCTGCCCAAAAGTGGAAAAGAGACTAATCATTGGTGGTTGCTATGGTGTTGCTGGTATTCTTGTATAATGGTGACTCAGGAGAGGTGACAACATTTGACCTCACAGTGTACAAGGATTGCAAGATATTTATATAAGAAGAATTTTTCATTATTTCAAAATGAGCATTAATTATTATTTGTATTTATACATACTTTTTAACTTTTATACAAATAGTTCCAAAGCTGAATGTCAGAATGTTCTCTGTACTCTTAATGTTTAAAGTGTAGAGCCGCATCCAACACCTAGTTCATCTAATCACTTCAGGTAAATCATCTGATGGTGGAGCTGAATAAATCCATACAATGTCTGGAGCGGCACTGAGAAGAGGAGCAAGTTATCTTGTGTTTATTTTAAGGGTGTCCACCCTATCCACAAGCACACAAACACACTTACTGTCCAGAAAAACAAGTGACACTTTAGAGTACTTTTGTACAATCCTGCTGAATGTGATACCATTGCCAATAGAAGATTCCTCAACCATTACTGCTGCACTAGATGAAAGGATGAATGATCCAGCATTCCTCCACAGCATTTAAAAACCACAGAAAGTTTTCTTTTAGTTATTCCTGCTGATGGAGGTAAAATGACCTTTTTTTTGCACAGAAGGGCTGTTTGTTTAATAATGTTTCTAATGTTTCTACAAAATATGTAAAATATTCCAAACATAATCGATCTATAATATCTATTTTGTGCATAATTTGGTTTTGTTAACTGGTGTAAACTACAGCATCCCGTCCTCATTATTTGGATGCCACTTTAAAAGGGATCAGAAAGACCAGACTGCCAGCTTGGAAAAATCTGCTTTTCCAGGCTTCCTGTGCCAAGTTGGTCTAGAGCCCCTCCATGTTGTGGGGAAAAGAGTAGAGGAAGAGCTGAGAGCAGTGGGCACAGCCCAGCAAGGAAGCAGAAAAAAGGTGTCCACAACAAAGGAACTGAACGCTATTTAAAAAAAATAAAACAGCCCATATCCTGCTCTGTTTATATCCCAATATTGATATATAAACACTGATATCTCCCTGCCCTAAGTTGATTGTGTCCCAACACAAATCACATTCTGAGGTCCAGTTTGTTACAACTAAGTAGCAGCATTTAACTAAGGAATGGTATAATGTGGATTAAGCTCTTGGGAATATGAATACCCTGTCCAGAAATGTTTCGATCAGCACAGTCCTATTTCTAGCATAGTTTCAGCTTGGCGTGAGATCTGACCTTCATCTGAATGCTTAATCTTGTTGAGACTGTATTTCAGCCAAGTAGATCCAGATCATTTAGAAAGTTGTGGAAACTTTTTGTCTCCTCAATCTCACTCTAGAAGTGGTTTCAGGTGGTCTTTTAGACATCCTCTTATAATAAATGTATTTAAACTGGCTGATCAGTCCTTATGTTCCTCTCAAACAGCTTATTTTTGCAAGTGACTCAGCTGTTGGGCTGATTTCTTCTAAGCAATTCACAAGGAGAAACGTGAGAATGGAGAAACGTGTTGATACACATTGAGTTTCACAATCATCTATTTTGCCATGGTGCTCTTTATTAGTGCAGACATGAGTGACTCTCTTTTTGTTAAATGTGCTGCAGATACTTACGCCGACCACATCGTCCACGTAGCACGAGCAGGAGCAGGAGCCCAACAAGGAGAGACCCGATTACCACCACTGGAGCAACAATGTTTGTATTCAATGTTTGTCCATTTTGAAACAGATTCTTTGAAGCATCTGGTGATCCCTCTGGAAGAAACAAAACAAAGACAAAGAAATAGACAAATAATCCAATAAATAAATACACATATACATACATGCATAAAAGTTTTTTTGTAATTTAAATTATCAATGACTATATAAATATGTTACATTTCACCCATAGTACATTTCTGTTACTAGTGTATGGACACAGAGAGTCTATTCAATAACTCTGTCTATATAACCCCACTTACACCAAGTGTACTGCAAAGTAACAGCTTGCAACAAATGATGCTAATAGGCGAAAGCTCCCAGGAGGGAGATACCACAGGGTGGATAGCTAACTACTTGCCCAGCTCTCCAAGGAGAGGACACACAGGAGATAGATAGTGCAGTGTACTTGGAGTCCATTTATCGGGAATGGTAGCACCCGCACACCGTTCCTCACAATCCAGAATAAAAACGGCAGGATAGAACATTCAGGCTCCAGCACAGAGCTCACCGCCAGGCATGTATTCCTGTTCACACATCTCTGAATCTCCCTCTCTCACTGTGTACATTCTAGTGTACATGTGCCCAACCATAGACACTTAAAAGTGACACAACGTAGAAATAGACACACAAATAAATCCGACAAAGCATATATTAACAATGTTAATGAATAAATGCTGAGTTCTATGGTAAAGACTAGAGCTTGGCTTCCTAAACTGCAAAACAACATGACTTTCCTGTTTTCTTATCACATGCACTCCCCAAGAACTCATTGCATTGCACAATTACAGCCATCTCAGGTCAACACATCTAATCAAAAGATTATGAGAAATAAAGATTATGTTCCACACACTCATTCAGACAGAGCATAACACAGTCCAGAAAGTCCACTGGGCACTCTATAGTGTTCATATGATACACATGTTTATTCTAACATACTGAAATTCACATGAGGATGTCTAGGTACTCAGTAAGGCTCTATAATGTTCAGATCTACATGCTCATACTGTAATACACTATAATCCACTGTAATGTTCATGTGATAAATAAACTCATTCTGACAGACAGAAACACACAACAGGAAACATAGGGGGAGACATAGTGTCTATTTATATGATGCCCCATAAAAATCAACAGGGATAATTACCTTTTAAAACAAGTTGAAATTCTCTCTCTCCTTGTTTTTTGAGTTCGTTGCTGAGAACAACACACCTAAAGGGTGCCCAACTTGAGTCAATATTGTCAAAGGTCAGTTTGCTGGACAGTTGCAGCAGTTTGTCTTCTCCCTCTTTGATCTCCAGTGTGGCACTCTTTGTCCAGTTAGTATTGGTTTGGTCATACCAGTGAATGAGTCCTGCTGGATAACCACCACTAGTATTGCAGTACATATCTACGTGGCCACCATCTATAACCACTTCTGGCCAAGTGCTTGTGATTGGTTGGCTGTATTCAGCTGAACAGAAAGGAAAACAGTAAAAACATATTATTCATATATTCGAAAATTGAGTGGTATTAAAATAGAGCTGCACTGATACAGATAAAAAACATTTAATATAGTGTGAAACAATTCAACTAAATAAAAATATGTGGCATTTACAAAAAAAGCAACTGAGTTTAACATTTAATTTAAGATATTATTCCAAGTAATTTAAGAGCATTTCATTTTGTCATTCATCATATAGAGTAGGCGGGTTAATTTAACCATTTTTATTTCGAAGATATATTGTATGAGAAATGATAACAAGTGAAAAACAATATTACTGTCATTTATGTCGAGTGCTGATTTAATGATAACACAATAGTATGATGACAAAATTACAGAGCAATAAACTTTCAATAATCAAGAAAATTCCAACATTGGAATTGAAATATAAAGTGTTTTAAATGTCCTAAATATATGACATATCTAAAATATAAAAGTATTTTTTTTAAACAAAGTCAACAAAAGACAATACTGAGGGCTGCAAAAATTGAGTTCATGTCTACTTATTATGCGATAAGCTGATAATGTAATTATTGAGACAGACCTCATAAACAGCAGCTGCTGTAATATAATTACAAAATCTAATAAAGTAAAGTAATATAGAAAAAATAGAAAAGTACTTGGGTTAAGTAAAAATTATATCAAATTTACTAAAAAGTATACTTCCTTCCTTTCACTAAGTTAAAGCCACTAAATAAATACAAAATATGCATAAAAATACTCTATCAACGTTTCTGGCTGTGATCCTGTAGATATCACAACATATTTCGAAAAGGGTTGTCTACATTTTTGCATCCACTGCAAATTAATGAATTAATAACTCATTCAATTATATTTTCATAATGAAGCCTTTTGTGTCATGAGTATTGTGAAAGACAGTGTCACAATAACAGTTCACATTGTATATAATTACTAAGAAGCCTTTCTTTAAATGCTACAGGTGGAAGGAGGTCACCACCAACAGAGTGGAACCCCTCTCTCTTGCTGATGTGTCGCATATAAGCGTGAGAAGAAATAAAGACTAACTCTTACCATTGACGCTGATCCTGAATACTCCGTCATCAATAATGCCACGATTGGTTGAAATGATGTACTCATATTCTCCTTCATCTGAGACTTTAACATTGGGGAGCTCTAGAGATGGATTGTTTACAGACAGAAGTTTAAATCGAGTGTCCAATCCGTCATTTTCAGCGCTTGTAACTTGTTTATACACAGATACATCATCAATAGTAATTTCCTGAGCAGTATCAAAAGAAGCCTTGAAAAAACAGGAGATCTTCATGGTCTTCCCAACAACTCCAACTCCTGGTTGGCATTGCACTCTGAGCAGCTCTGTTGGATGAGCAGATACAAAAAGACTTCATTTTTAATATTTTCTCACCAAAACAGAAAAGCAGTCCCAACACCTCCAAGTACAGTGACTAGCGATGTTAATCAGCAACCAATAATCAAATGAAAAGATGAAAGTATAGCAAGAGGAATGAGTCAGATTATATTAAATGACTTAATATTTAAGAAAAATACTTACTTTCACCCAGAGATGCTGAATGTTTTGGAAAGATCACAGCAAGAAACAGGAAAAAAACTGAACAGAACATGTTCTCCTAAAAGAGAGGTTAAGAACAATGTCTGTAAGTGTCACACTACAATCAGAGCAGACCTCATGACAGTGAATTCCTGAAAGCCATCTACCCAACAATATGATCTATTAATCTATTCTTGTGTAATGGCTATATAGGGTTAAAGTAGTCTAGTATATTAATATATTAATATTGTAATGTCTAGTCTATTACTGAGTGATACTGAGTTTTTAATAGTAAAAATTTAAAAATATATATAATAGTAATAAAGAAATAAATTAGAGGGTTAATATTTAGCTCTTAATGTTCAACATTAACAGTTAATGTTTGTGTCTTTCTTCCTCATTATTTGTATTTTGGACTCTGTGAAAGAGGAACCGGCCAACATCCAGAGCTGCAAATAACTGAGGGGACAGGACACTGGCATCACAGAGGAAAAGAGGAAAATCTCAATTCATCATTTTATTTTTGTGGGCTTTCATGTCCATGAAGAACAGAACACGGAGATCATAATCCACACCAGTGGACAGAGATAACAATCATTTACATAACCAGCAGTCACGCATGCATCTTTAACTATACTGACCAGAAACTGTCATAATCAGGCTGCAACATTTTGTATAAAAATAAATTATTACACTTGCATCTTCATGTCACTCTGTGGTAAATTCAGTTCATTTCTGTGTACAATTGTGACAGCTGGAATCAGCTCTACAGGCATTTCAGCTTGTCTCTAAAGCCTAGGTTTTGAACTTCACAGTGAGGATACAGGGCAGCATTTATTTCATTAAAATATATTTGCGTAAAATAATGTGGGGAAATATGTTGTATTTCCATTTTTTATTAATGACTTATTCTGTTTACTAACAAAATCTCACATGACTGCAACCCTAGCCCAGACCTTTGCCAAAGCCTGTAGATCAACAGAATACTTTGTTGAAATTGAATGTGGAGATAAAGAATGAGATTCAGAAGGAAAATTATTAGTCATGACTTCTGAGGTATTTGTCAACAAATGATCATGTTTCAGTAAATCAGTGTTTATAAGACAGATGGGTTAGGGCTACTCTATTGCTGCACTAGATGCAACATTCAGTTCATGGTCAGTTCACTGTGTACTGGTCACACAGTGTACTGGTCAGCTAACTGTACTGGTCACACAGAATGTACTGGTCAGATAACTGTACTGGTCACACACAGTGTACTGGTCAGTTAACTGTACTGGTCACACAGAATGTACTGGTCAGATAACTGTACTGGTCACACACAGCGTACTGGTCAGATAACTGTACTGGTCACACACAGCGTACTGGTCAGATAACTTTACTGGTCATACACAGTGTACTGGTTTGACTGGGTGATATTTAGATTTCAGGTGAATGCTGATTTGTTGCTGCTGTTCAGATGAAGCGTTTGAAAATGTGTTGTTTTGGTCACTTCTTCTTTCGGTTTGAATTTTATCGTTCCACCTTAAACGCGCTGCAGCCAGGCTCAGACCAGCAGCCTATTTAAGGTGGACCGGACAGTTCCAACACCCGGCTGGCGAATAGCTGCTGAAACCATGTTTATCAACAAAATCCAGATTAAAGAACATTAAAATGCTCCGACGGGAGGTTACTGTGGGTGTTAGAGGAGCTGAGAGTGTAAACAGCTGCTGTGTGTGTTTATTTATGTCTGCTGCAGAAATTCCACCACATCATGGACGATTTGACAAGCTCACAAGAACCCAACCAGACACAGATCCAGATGAACGCCAGTACTTACAGGTAGAAGCCGTGCAGACTGAGAAGACCCCCTGGAATCTCTGACAACCAGCAGTTCGTTCGAGAATGAAGCTCAAACTTTCAGTTTCAATATGACTGAGCTCCAGGAGGTGGACTTTCCACTCCTGTCTAATCATCAGCTCTAATCAGATCATCTGAGCCTCCACCCTCTGGCTGGGCTGTTATCTCCCCACTAACGAGCCAGGCATCATCAAATGTACCTTAGTCCTGCATCACTGTTGATTGGACTGTTCTCAGTCCAGCAGTGTCACTGAGGGGTTTAAACACTCCAGCAGCACTGCTGTCTGATCCACTCATACCAGTGCAACACTCACTAAGACTCCACACCTGTCACTGCAGTGCTAAGAATGACCCACCACCCACACCTCAGTGTCACTACTGGACTGAGTACGGCCCATCAACCAGAAACATCCAGCCAACAGCAGCCTGTGAGCACTGATGAAGGACTAGAGGATGACCGACACAAGCTGTGCAGAAACAGATGAGCTTCTGTCTCCGACTTCACATTTACAAGGTGGAGACACTAGGTAGGAGCGTCTAATAGAGTGGACAGTGAGTGGACAGTGTTAAACACTCCACCAGCACTGCTGCATATGATCCACTTGTACCAGCACAACACACACTAACACACCACCATGTCAGTGTCACTGCAGTACTGAGAATGACCCACCATCCACATAATAGCTGCCCTGTGGTGGTCCTGATCTAGATTAGATAGAACTCAAACACAAATGAACCAATCAAGCAGGTCAACCAATTTAACCAGCTTGACCTTTATGAGCCTGCCAGGCTGTTTCCAGCAGGTGAAGTACAGTCTCCACAGAGACCTGGTTAAACTGTAAACATTCAGAGCAACTTGGAGTTAAACACTTCCTCCAAGCAAGATGTCTGAATGATTAAAACAAGGAAAACAGATTACATTTTTTGAAAATTGGAGCTAGTATAATAAGCACTGTATGCTGCTGGTTTCCAGTCCACATATGCAAACTAAGCTGCAAAACCAGGGATTTAACTTTGAGGTTACAGAAAAAAAACTTAAAAAAAAAAAAAAAAAAAAAAAAAAAAAAAAACCTATTAATGAAGCCAATAAATAACAGGGCTCCTTTACAGAAAGACAGACTTTATTAACTGTGTTTCTAATAAAGTGGCCAGTGAGCAGAGGCACAAGGTAGTTGTTTTCAATAGTGGCCAAATACACAGTGTTTATATTATTTTAAACAAAGAGTTCAACAAAGAATCTAGTTATTTTTAGAACCCTTGCAACTTGAACGGACCCTCGTCTGCTTAAATGATTCTTTATGACTAAAAAAATAAATAAATAAAACTTCCTTCCAAAAAGCACAAAAAGATTCCATGGTTGCATTACAGAACCCTTTCTTGGTACATGTTTTATTACTAATAGTAGGTGATCAGATTTAGGCTTCCACAAGGGGGTTGAAAAAAAAACAAAAAAAAAAACAATACAATAACAAACTAAAAGAAGTGCCTCTCACTCCCAATATTTTTCCCCTGAAATTCAAATGAACAAAAATTCAAATGCATTTTGTTTGTAAAAAAATGAAAAAGCTCAAGCGCCATCTTCATAACAATAGTTTATTGTACTTAGAAATTCATAACACAAACATTTTATCCATTTACACCAAGGGACAGAACAATAACGATCCTCACACTGCAGGCTTCCGGGCCCAAGACAGATTCAACAGCACTGTCTGTCACGTGCTTTCAATTCAGACACAGCAAACTTCAGATAAAAACCACCAAAGGACTCAGATTCTCAATGAAGAACCCAGTTCTCAGTGAAAACCCACATTTATCTCATAACCATCAGGCTTCATCTCTTCAGTGTGTACTACCCCTCCACCCACCCATCCCAACCCACCCCACCCCACCCCAACACCTGCCCACCCCAACACCCCCAACCACACCAGAGAGAGAACTTTGGAAGGTGAGGATTTGCTCAGACTTGCACAAATGCAGCAAATAATACTTTCAAGGTGATATAAAAAGAAAAACAATCAATCATGGAACAAGAGAACATTGTTGGCAAACAGGATTTAGGCCTGTATTTACAAAGTATCTGTATAAGAGGATCAAACTGGGATCAGAATCCACCTCCCAGTCAGCACTGGGTTTGGTCATGGTGGACTGCAAAGGCAAAGCTGACCCTGGAACAGTGCTGAGAGATACTTTGTGAACATGGCTCTGGATACTGGGCGCTGATGGAGGATTCTGTTCAGCCCAGGATGAGGGAGGACTTTCCTCCGGGGGGATTCCTGCGGCCTGAAGGGGCTCCCGCTGCAGGTCTCTCACCTGGGGGACCGGTCAGTTCCGCCTGCTCAGGACCGGCATCCACATCATTTGTGCTCTCTGTATAAAAGAGGAAACACACGAGCCATTCATTATTTCTTTGAGGAATTCTTTAACACTCACATCCAATGTTTAGGGACCTAAAGGTCAGCCTACAGCTACACGTATATCAGTATTTGATATTTTAAAGACCATGGAAAATGGTCAGCAGTAATGGTCAGTCTTACAAAAATGTCTAGACACAGTTGTTCTTGATCTTTACCCTTTACAAAGAGGGTAAGTCCCATGAGGTCACTGCTGGCTGTAGATACAGAAAAGGCCACACACACGCAGTCTCCATTTTACTGGCATATGTAAAAATTCAGATCAATCATGTTCAAACTATACACATTATAATCAATAATAGAAAGGCACATAACATACTGTATAAGTAACAAGACAAACATGATCAGTGTGAGAATAATTACCGAACCACAGATGTCTAAACAGAAGTTTAGAAGATCCTTAAATGAACAAAGAATGGTAACACTGTTCTTCAGAAACACAACAAATATAAAATCTGGTAGCATAAGTAGACAGATTGGTGACATGGAGTCAACGTGGGGGGGTTTTCTCAAACGATTCCTCCAATTCAGCATAATGTACATCTGGATCCAGCAATAAATCTTTGCAATGTGTTACAGTTTCAGGATGAATGGATAATAAACTTCAGAGTCTGAGTAATAAAAGGACAGTGTGTGGTGGTAAAATGTATCAGGTGAAAATGTAACGCCTGTGTGTGATTGTGATTATGTACCAAACACAGAGCCAGAGCTCACAGGAACAACAAAACAGAAGAGGAATAAGGTATGGCGCATTCATGAAAGCACAGATCCTATGGATGCAGAACAACACAGGAGTGGAAACCACATTAAAATACAAATGCTGTCCCTCAGCGTAGCAAGCAGCCCTAAACCATTAAAATCACTCTTGTATGAAGGATACAGCTGAGGCTACTGCCTGAACTTGCACTGCAGGAATGTCTAGAGTGATACTTCATTACAGTTACATAAAGTGTTTGTTCCCACATAACTGCTACCAGGTCCCATCAGCTTCCTCCTACATTACCAAAATATCCTGCAGTTGCACTGGACTCAGATTTCCAAGAGGAAATCCCTGTTACACAGTGAGCAAAGTGCACCCCCTGGCTGCTGTTTATGGAACACTCATACAAGAGTTTGGAAGCTATAAAGAACCAAATCCACAAAGTACTGCTTCTTCACTGATCCAACCAACTTGAATATAAATATTCACATCCAAGCATTTTTTACTGCTACAAAAGACATCATTTAAACATAATTCTGAAACACTGTTTATAAAAAAACATTTTTATAAAAAAAAAAATTCACAAAGTGAAAAACAACAAAAAAAGAAAATGTTTTTGACTAAAAGTGACTAAATAGTGTAAATAACATTAAACACATCAACACCAGTAATGTCAGTTTGTTAGTGTTACTACTCTGCACTCTGAATTTTATATTTCTCTTTATTTTAATGTAATGGGATGATCAATTAAATAAAATAATTCCAGGGATGCACACTAGGCCTGTGACTGGATCCCTATGCCCTCATTAGTATTGCACAATATAGTGATAGACTATTTAGTTACTTAAGTAGTACTTTAGTTAGTTAAGTAGTGTAGGAACACATTCATTCTTACACTTGGTCAGCAACTGGCATCAGAACTGGTCATGTATACAAACGTGAGTGTATGAGCTGTGTTTCCGCTCCACCCACACACACACACGACTGAATTCTGAATTAAAGTCTAAGCTCTGTGATGTTCATGGAATAAGCCTTCATGATGCTTAGAGGCCAGCTATATGAGCAAATGTCATCAGCGCCACTTGTTCGAGACTCACATTTGCATTCTGGTCAATAGTGATCTACGATATGTGCTATAAAATTACCAGGGAAATGAGGAAGATTATAGTGCCCTCAATCACGCTCAAATTCCACATTATGATTCGGACATGGAGGAAAACGGAAGACAGTGATTATTGGTCTAAAAGGTAAATAGGGCTACATACACTGTCTGCTGCACACTACAATAAGGGCTGACAATTACTAACATTCATGTGTTCACCTTATTTTTATTGAGAGCAATGGAGGGGCCAACTTTTTTCAGCAGCCCCACTGATCTAAACTTCAGTGATAATCATACCGAATGAGCAGTATAATATACTCCGAAAGTGTCACAATAATGGAAAGAAGAGGAGAATGTCACTTTAACAACAGTGTTATAAACACAACACAAAAGGTTGTAGTGTTTTAAGCACCATATAGCTAATGCAGAGTATTATGTACATTATGTGAGAAAGGGCATTTCTCCTCCTCAGCTGCTTCTACTGTCACTAACGTCTAATGTCACTTTTACTCCATAGTAGCAAATACAAGCTGTGCTTTGACCACCCCCTCATGGAGAGCTGTACACGTGTACTTGTTGACAAGTTGAGATAAAGAAGCGTTATCTGCAGCTCCTCCAAAGTTCCATAGAGCATTGTGTCATTCTAGCCTGGAGTGGGAATGAGAGCCATCATTCTGCCCTTTGTAATCATGGCCCTGAAGATAGCACAAGCACTTACCTGGTGTAAATAGTTTTAAGATAAGAAGTCAGATAAAGATATTTATTATTAATAATTAGACAAATAATGGACAGGTACTCACCAGCACTCTCCTGGCTATTGTCACCATTCTGTAAATAAACAGAGAGCATGATATGAATAACAGGAAGTGGAACAAAAGTGCAGAGCAACAATAGCTGAATTGGTCCTTAAGTTGTGCAATTTTCTAGTCTCACCGCAGATGGAGGATCATTGTTCATCTGCACCGAGGCATCATTTTGATTAGCAGCTTGAGGTGCACACCGCCTAAGAGGTGCTGAAGGCTCTCCACACAGCACACCTGTAGGTTTCCCACCTGAAACACATTTTACAAAATGTATTTAGATCTGCAATTTCAAATACAAGAAGTCTGACCATTGTGTAAGCCAGGGGTCAAAAACCCTGCTCCTGCAGACTTTGCTCCTCCCTGCTCCTCCACCCTAATCCATCCCACCTGATCTGACTGACTTGATTGACTGAATGGAATGGGTTCGATTTGGGCTGGGGTTGAAACCAGCAGGAAGGTAGTTGTCCAGAAGCAGGATTGGTGACCCCAGTTATAAGCTGTGTGCAGTCTGGGACACCAGACAGAAAGGTTTAGCTGTGTTGGTCAAACCTGAAGTCTGGCTGTAACTGTAAGCTTGTATCTGTAAATGTCTTCATCCAAAGGAAACTTTCTAAATACAGAGTCTGTTGCAGAGTGATCAGCTGCGGGCAGACTGGTCTGGTCCTGTGTTTCTGAAGTTCAGAGCCAGGATGGAGGTCTGTAGGTTACTGACAGAAACTACACAGTATGTGTTCTCCTCCATCTGAATCACACTTACTCTGACACTGACACACTCACTGACCCTCAATGGCTATGTTCTGCGTCCGTCCACTGCACAGTAACTCCTGTCTAGAGGGAGCAAAAAATAAATAAAAACAATTTCCACAAGATTGAAATGTTAATTATAAACTTCAAAACTCATTATAATTGACATCGCCAAAGCCCATTTCCCTCTCTGTTGATATCCCGATATTGCTCTTAATATCAATATATCACCCAGCCCTAATAAATCCAGACAGGTCATCTACATTCCATATTTTCCTATTGTATAATGTAAGCTACACTGCCCCCTATGCTTCCTGTAGTGTATTACAGTCTATGAGAAGGAGTGTGTGGATCATATCAAGATTACATTACAGAGCTTTCTGTATTGCATCACAGTCTGGTCAATCTGATTCTGTTTACAAACAAAAGTTTTAATAAAACAATGGAACACAGTGTACATGCACTAATCAGCAAACCGAGAACCACATTTTTTCTTGCAGGGTCATGTATCTGCATGATACCTCAGTGTTTATATGTGCTCCAGCAGACAGGTCTCAGACTGGCTTAACATTCTAATTATTACAGTGCACAGTTAATCTCATACTGGACAGGATGACTGCAGATTAACATCTCCCATTCCCATCATACAGGAAGAGTCAACTGGTATCTGAGAAAAGACAAACAGGCTATTCCAGCAGTTATAGCACAGGAAGTCTGAAGATGACTTGCAGTTTAAGGACTAAAAGATGGCAGTCGCTGTGGTCTTTGTGTGGTCATTTACGCGACTCCTTATAGAAAAAAATGAGAAAAGTGACTTTGAGATTGTGGATGGGAAGTAAACAGTACTGGATCAGGGTAGATGTTTGATACAGCAGCACCATTTTAGGTGAATGATCATTTGTATACAGAAACGTACTAGTGTCATATAAGGTGTAACATAAATTAACCTCTAGACCTGCAGAGGTCTATTGCGTGAACACATCAATGTCCTGTGTTCTGTTGTCATTGGCTTTTGACCAATATACACTACTAGATTATTGTAGTAGAGCCTGTAGTATACCCCTCACACACTACTCACTATTCACTCTTCAGCTGTCAACCAACACAGATTGGCCAAACTAAGAATTGGGGTGTGTGTAACCGTGGCTTAAGTTGAACAAATGATAAATCACATCCTGATACTCTGGTTAAAGGCAAGTTAAGCATTTTTCCAGGTGACTTACCACATAAAGTAATTCCACTGTTTACACGGATTACAATAGCCCACCTACAGCTTTACCTTTAAACACACACTATGGTAACACACTTGGATGTGGTAGCAGCATTTTGTTTATATTTTATTTATGCAGGGGATTTAATCATTTTATTCAGATCACAGCATAAATGGTCTTAAAATGAGGATTTGATCATTTACTGCAATTAGTTCTCAAAATTGATCATCCCAAAAACTGGTTAGTGTGACAGGCCTAACTGCAACCAAGGATGTGATTCATCATTTGTTCAACAAGACACATTATATAGAAAATTAAATGAAATAAACTTAATATGAAAACACATCCAACTCTATCCTGTGTATTATATAGTCCCATCCCATTTTGACAGTAATATCTTAGTAGTATAATTCTGAACCGTATCCTTCATAAACAGTCAGACAGAGATGTTGACCGCTCTGATGGAACTGTCAAATGACATGCCTGAATGAACATAACGCAGCATCTATGTATGTACAGCTACAGGAGGGGCAGATCCAGGGAAGTTTCTTTTTCCTACATATTCTGTACCCATGGTATCCAGGTGGAGCTCACGAAAACCCCACCCACATCAGCACACCAGTAACATCTTACTACAAACTTGTCTCAAAGGCCACCGCTGATGACAGAATTCTAATAAAATCATTTTTTTATCTTTTTGCTGTGGATCTCACTGCCCCTGATGCAACCGTGACTTTGGCTTCCCAAATCAGTCTTTTTATTTATTTATTTAAATAAATCCTCCTGAACATGTACTTGTGTGCTACTCCTACTCACTACTGCTGTGGACGCACACACACACATGCACACACCAGGCCCTCTGTGTGAAAAACCCCAAAGAGGCACACACTACTACAGTGAACCTGAACTGAACACAGTTACGACTCTTTAAACACATCCTGTTAAAGTGAGCTAATCATCTCTCTAATAGCCTTCAACATTCCACTCACTGAAAAGAAACTCAACTTTCGCTTCCTGGTGAACTGGAGTTAATGGAATTTTAAACAAAACAGGTTTGACTGGAAAACACTGACTGTAAACAGTGCATTTTAGCAATTTATTAGGCACTTGTTTCCACTGCTGACCAGATATTAGAAAAAATAAAACACACAACCCCAATTAAGAGTGGAACAAATATGTCTTCACACTAGCGATGCACTGAATATTCAGCAACCAAAATTACTTTCAGTGCTTCGCAGAATAAGTGAAAAGAACAACATTTTCAGCTGATGATGTTTTTGATGACAAACTGAAATTCACCTTAAAATAGCACCACAGTTCCACTCTGAATTTGATCAACAAACAGCGTCAGAAAACAGCACGTTCTAAATGTAATGTAAGAATTTCGGTGAACACAGAGGGGAGCACATGAGTGTGTTTTAATTAACACAGGTGTTGCTTATTTCAGCAGTGTTGAAGAAACGCGCTGTTTGCTGGTGGAAGCAGGTTTGAGGAACTAGTGGAATTTGGGTCACATTCAATGCAGAACGTTTTCCGCTGAACATTCCAATCTCACATGTGGGTCCGTACCAACCGGGGACCAGCCACTGCAAACTGTGGACACGGTTCAGCTGAACTATCAACACGAGGTTCGATTGAAGTCATATTGTGCTTTGTGGTTGTGTCTTTGTGGTTCTTAATTTATGCATTAGTGAAAAAAGTGACAAAATGAATTAAGACCTGTGAAAATGATCATTTCTTTTGGTTTCGGAGCATCCCTAATCCGTACCGAACCGTGATGGTGCAGACTTTTAGGGGAAATACAGCAATTTTGCAATTGACCAGCACCGATATCTGACTGTATAATGCTCCCTCTTATGCAAGAGATGCATGTTGTGTGGTGTGAGCTGTACAGTAAGGGGTGATATCGAGTGTACCAGCCAAAAGAGCAGGCATGTCCAACATGCCCTTTAGATTTAGTTCCAGAGCAGGAGGTTTGGGCAACACCTTCACATACCTGGTGGGTTGTTCCTTCGATGAGCATGAGGATCCTCTGGCTCCGCAAAGATATTAGAAGCCATTTTGTCTTTGCGGACAGCAGGCTTCTCCTCATCAGTGCCAAAGCTGATGTTTGAGCCACCGCCAGGTGGACGCAAAACTCTGGAGGAGAGAAACAGACGTTCAGTCCAGGCGAGGTCAGGTGGTGGTGCTGGAGCAGTGAATCACAAGCTTTAAATACTAATATTACTGAATAAATTCATTTTGCTAAATGTTACTGATATCTGATCATCGAGCTGGTCACTTTTTAATATTTCTCATCAAGTCAGTTCAGTGACTCAACACTGCCTCCATTTGTTTTTTAAGTAATGGCTTCACAGTTTCCTCAATGCCCCACCAGTCCATCCCCATATTACTCCCCACCCCATCTGCTCTGTGCCTTGTTATTCCACCCACACTTCCACAATTCGTTACTCCAACTTCCTTACCTCAAACCCCTTTACCCCACCTCCATTTCCTCAGTACCCCAACTCACAACCTCCATCTCATTTTGCACCCAGGACAGATTCTGGGAAGATTGTTTTTGCTAGTTTGCTTTCACACAAAAGAATTCCATCTGCACTGTGGATCAATTGCTCCGTTTCAAACAAGCCATTCTATGCAATGGAGGTTTTTAACTATGTAGGCAGCAGTCATGTGACAAAATGAACCAATCAGGGAACCCCATACACAGCACTTTCACAGTCACAGTGGACCAAACCAGAATTGGTTTGAATGGAACCCAGACCACTGATCTGAGGAGGACCAAATATGGGTTCTCTCAACAGTGTGAAAAGTGTGAAAATGCCCATGACAAACATGGCAAGAATTAGTACAGAATTAGATAATTCAATGCTGTAGTTGTATAATCTCTAGTGTGCTAAACTGGGTGAAGTTTGGGGCAAGAATTTGTGCCTGTGAAAATACATGCATTTCAATTTGATTTGCCACATGATTTCAGAGTGAATAAAATGTTTGATGTTGATGCAAATTTTAGAGTTTGACATTTTTAGACATCAAGTAGATCAGTGGTTTTCAACCTGTGGGCCGGGGCCTCCAATGAGTACAGAGATACACCTGACAAACATACTACAGCCTTTAGGTAAAATATGCTGTAGTTAAATAAAAATAAATAAAATACAACAGTTAGTATTTCAATGGTTAAAAATCTCTGTGTGGGATGCAAACATTTTCTTGTTCATTAAGCAGGATGTGAGAATGTTGGGAACCCCTTGCAGTAGATACAGTACATCCAGAAGTATACACATTGTTATTTCACTGCCTTATTCCAAAATGGATTCAATTTATTCCCCCTCAAAATTCTACACTCAATACCCCACAATGAGGAAAGTTGCTTGAAAATGTGCAAGTTTATTAAAAATAAAACACAAAAACATAACATGTCCATTATACATTCACAGCCATGGTCATGAAAATCTAAAGTGAGCTTGATTCCACTGATTGTGCTTCAGATGTTTCTAGAGCTTGATTTGACAGTCGTGATAAATTCAGTTACGATTTGATAGACACACACGTGTTTCTATAAGGTACCATGGTAGACATTGCCGGTCAGAGCACAAAACAAGCCATGAAGTCTAAGGAACTGTCTGTAGACCTCCAAGACAGGATTGTATTGAGACACAGATCTGTGGAAGGGTACCGAAAAATTTCTGCTGCATTGAAGGTCCCAATGAGTACAATGAGCACAATGTTCCCCATCTAATTGATGGAGCCTGAGAGGTTCTGCAAAGAAGAATGGGAGAAACGTCCCAAAAACAGGTGCCAAGATTGTAGCATCAAAAAGACCTGAGGCTGTAATAGCTGCCAAAAGTGCTTCAACAAAAGTACTGAGCAAAGGCTGGGAATTTTTATGTACATGATATATTTGTGTGTGTTTGTTTTTTATATAAATTTGCAAAGACTTCAAAACAAACCTCTCTCACTTCGTCATTGTGGGGTATTGTGTGTAGAATTCTGGGCAGTAACAAAAAAATTTGAAAAAAATGAAGTGCTGTGGCTTTGGTCAACTGCAGCAAAAGATACTGACTAGGTGGTGGATGGTGTGGCGCAGCAGATAACACCAACAGTCAGCCACCATGCCATGTGGGCGCCTGGGGTTCCATTTCCAGTCTGGGCAACTATGCTATGTTCTACACCAATAGGAGTCCTTGGGCGAGACTCCTAACACTACTCTGGTCCACCTCTGCAATATGATTAATATTGTAAGTCACTCTGAATAAGAGCCTCTGCTAAATGCCATGATTATAAATGTAACAGGTTTAGCATGAAGATCATGAATGGTCATTACAAAACTCAGTGATTCTTCACCACACAACTCCTGAATATTCACCACCACTAATCTCTAGCAGTCAAACTTAGAGTTTAACATTTCACTTTCGAGAAGCCAAGTGTGGCAGTGGTCAGCGCAATGCATCAGAGTACAATGCGAAAACCGACACACCCCTCAGAGACTGGAACTTGATACCCACAATAGAGTACTTGGGTAGCATTACCTGACAAAACTGCTGAACTGTGGGTAACTGAGGGTCTCCAAAGATATCAGCTGTGTCCTTTCAAATTAATAAGCTGCATTTTTGATCTGTATATAACAAGTCCTTCACTTCACATTCCTTCTGTGACACAGAGTCCGAGAAATGCAACCTCAGCCACAGCCTAGGATTTAGGACGCAGCTAATAAGTCTCTCTGAAAGAGACATTAGGCTGTGTTCACATTACAAGCCTCATTACTCAATTCTGATTTTTTGCTCACATTGAAGTTGTCTACCGTTGATCGTGACCTGCATTTCACCTTTAATGGGAATGAAATGAGACACACTCACCCATTCTAACATTTATGCCTCGGCAGACACAATATACATTAATGGAAGGAAATCGGTCACTGGTCAGTGTTTACGGTAGGGCTGCGTGATATTGGGGGGAAAAAAACCATTGCAATATTTTGTTGCTCTGTAAAATATATTGTGAACTTAAGAGATACCATAATTTAACAGATTTCTCCAAAAGTCAATGATCCATAATAACGCACTCTATGTTGAAATAAGTGAAATCTGCGTCAGATGCACTTTCAACAGAAAAAGAGAAACGTGTGAATTTTCCTTTTTCCTCCCTTACATGACATTGCACATCCTGCAATATGACTACTGCACATGCACACATCACAATATGGATGCTAAAATGATATATTGTACAGCCCTAGTTTGTGGTGCTCAACATGGCACTGGTTTAAGGACAAAGTCCTGCCCTTCAACAAAAACAAAGCCAATCATGATGCTCGGTATGCCACGAGCAGAGGCCGGTGGACATGAAAGTGGGAAACCCCACATCGATTCAGAGATCTGCACAAACACAGCAGCCAGAAATGAGTTTTTGGTAGATTTGATCATTGATGTAAAATGTGTTTCTGAAACTAATCTGAGTGATGTCCAGTGTTGTGCCCCTTTCCTCATTCACACCGGCCAAGAATAAACAGACTTTTCTTCCAGGGCTTTAATCTCAGTCACAGTGTTAATGGCATGCATTCAGCCAAAAACACATGACCACAAATTGGATACTTATGCGATCTGGGTCTAAAATATGTGGGAACGTGAATGCAGCCTTAGAGTTCTAGTCTTTAATTCTGACCAGTTACAGAGGCTTCTCAAAGCTCGACTCGTCTAGCCAGGCCTGGATTAAGAATTACAGCTCAGCTTCTCCTAGAAGCAAGAAATCCACACTGGGCCATTCATCCAACAAAGGAGGACTGAACTCAAATGGTCATCTTCTCTCTTTCAGCATGATGGACTACACTTCCACGACACATGGAGCCCCAACTGAAGAAAAGTGCAACCAAGCATGAATAAATGAGCTTCAATGGCTTGCTGTGAACCTGCATGCAACATCATTTCCTCCCACAGCCATGCCTGCAAACATGACTCTGCTGAAGGGCTGCAATGCCATGCTACAGCCATGCCAAGGCCACCATGCACAAGCATCTGAAATGCAGATGTTTGCATCTCAACCTGGCCGAGATCAGGGTGCTTTTCTCCTCTTTCTGGGGCCATCAGGAGCCTCGGGAGAGACTGGCTCACTGACAGGGGCTGTTTTTGAAGAGCAGCCTGCGACAGACAGGGGCAGAACCCCACCCAGTCCTTCAAACTCCCTGTTCTCAGCCCCGCAAGAGGCTGAATCTCTCCAATCCAGCTCGAGACGGGGGTCTGCTACAATGTGCAGGCAGACATGTGAAGGGAAGCAGACAATACTGCAGTGTTGGAGACAGAGCAGCAGCTGCTGCAGTCAATGGACAACAAAGGGAAAGCTGGGCAGCTCGAGCATGCCATGAATAAGAGCCCGGGCGAAGAGGAAACGACGGGGGAGTAGTTTTGTTAAACGCAGGCCCTTGAAATGTGCCACGTTTGACCAAAACAGGTCGCTGAACGTCTGATTCAGCCTCCATGTGCCTCCTTCAAGCACATGAACGTGGTTCAGACGCGATTAAACGGCTGAAGAGCAAACACTGAGCCTGAGCAGGCACCACCACCACCCTGCAGCCCCACCGCAACCACTTCACCCGTTTTACGGCGAGATTCAGCGCCCTGTTTTTGGATCTGTCCGTTCCACCTTAAGCGCCGCAGCACTCCCATTCAAACGCCCGGAGCGGATCACCGGCGAGCTGCGGGAACTGCAGCGCGATTTAAGGTGGACCGGACAATTGCGAAAACAAGCTGCCAACTTGCGTCCGAACCGCTTCTTCCGCTCTTCCCTTTCTTCTCTCTTCCCCCATCGTACCTGGAGCTGCTCTTCGCCTCCGGATCCATACCCTGGAAGGTGGTGGTGGTGGTCATGACTGGAGAGTGACCGCTCGCTGAACGTGGTCCTGAAATAAACCGGATTGTTTGACTGCTTAAATCGGCGCAGCTTCACACGCTCATGCTACCGCTTCAAACTCCACCTGCGCGAACCGAGCGTCGCCCTCGCTCTGATTGGCTGAGCCGCCCGTTTCTCGTGTCCTGATTGGCCGAGCCAGGATCCGTCCTCTTTCGGGGACGCCTCCTCAGCCTGCATCATATCTGATCTTTTATCCCGAATCGTTTTATTATTTAACGTCTAAAACAGCGACTTTCACCGCCAAACCTCACACATCACCTTTCAAGCTCTGTTGTGGGGCTGGATCACATCAAATCCTCACAACAAATGTAGTGAACCTGCCTTTTAAAGAGCACACGTTCCTTCCTTTCCTCACAAGTAGAGTTTAAAGTCCAATTAAAACAGGAAAAAGGAAAAAAGTCACAGCAGTGCCGCTGGAGTGATTAAACACTGATGTGGTGGATCAGAAACAGCAGTGCTGCTGGAGTGTTTAAACATGTAAAGTGAGACAGGAGCTCATCAGTTTTTGCATGCTTTGTGTTGGTCATCTAGTCCTTCATCAGTGCTCACAGGATGCTGTGGACTACACTAGGTCCAGCAGTGACACTGAGATGTTTAAACACTCTGGTAGCACTGCTGTGTCTGGGCCACTTGTACCAGCGCAACACACACCAATGCATCCGCACATCAGTGTCACTGCAGTGCTGAGAATGATCCACCACTCACAGAACACCTGCTCTGTGGTGGTCCTGCCCATTGAAGAACAAGGTGAAAGGAGGCTAACAATGTCTGCAGAGAAGCAGATGGACGACAGTCTGTAATTATAGAACTATAAAGCGCTGCTATATGGTAAGAGGAGGTGATTAAATGGACAGTGGGAGTAGAAACAAGGATGTGGTGTTAATCAGTATATTTTAGACACAATTTCTGATTTACTAAAGTGATTCCATATCTCAAAAATAAAACATGAAATGCTTCATGATCTTTGTACATACAATTGATTTGTTAAATTCTTTAAGTAAACAGTAATTATATATTAAATGGGCATAGATGTGACTTATTTACAGTCAGAACAACTGTACATCAAGTTTGGCCAGGGATGCACAACCTTTTGCACACAACTGTAATTGTAACTGAAATTCAGCATCAGGAAGGACCTCTGATATTAATGACCAGTTTTGCATTTAAGTCCCTGATTTTAAGCATTAATATGTAATAAGCCTTGGAGTTTCAATTCAACTTTACGCCCAATTTTCCATCTCAATTTGGAAATGGTATGTATGCAACTGCATTAGGACTTTTCCCCAACGTACATTATGTTCCAGAGCAGGAGGCTGAGGACAAGCACATACTTCCTCCGATGTGAAGACAGTCACTGCCTCTTCTCCAGCTGCTGCCATTGCATCGTTGTGGGGCAGCATTGCCCTAGTTGTGATGAAAGGAGAGAGCATAGCAGCTTGCAAACATCAGCCATGATTCAAACCTGCGATTCTCATGTCAAAGTGTTTCAAGGGATTAAAGCTTTGAAAGTGAATTCTCAATTTTATCAGTACTATTTCAGAAAGAGCAAGAACCCCTGAAACTATCACAAGGTGCTGACCTCACCTTGACTAAATTTTGTCATGTTAGAACCGTTTTTCAATTAAACAATATGAATAAATAAGCTTAGAGGAATATACAGTGCCTCCAGAAAGTACTCAATGTTTCACTTTTTGCACATTATGTCACAGTCGTATTCCAAAATGGATTCATTTCCCTCTAACTTCTACACACAATACCCCACAACGACAAACTGAGAAATGTTTGAAAATTGTAAGTAATTAAATAAATAAAACAGAAATATAACATGTACGTAAGTATTCACAGCCTTTGCTCAATACTTTGTTGAAGCACCTTTGACAGCAATTACAGTCTCAAGTCTTTTTGCGTATGATGCTACACACTTGGCACACCTGTTTTCTGGGACATTGCGCCCATTCTTCTTTGCAGAACCTCTCAGGCTCCATCAATTGGATGGGGACCTTTGGTCCACAGCCATTTTTGATACCTCCATGTTCAATCAGGTTCAAGTCTGGGCTCTGGCTTGGCCACTCAAGGACATTGACAGTTGTCCCGAAGCCACTTCTTGGCTGTGTGCTTAAGCTTGTTGTCCTATAGGAAGATAAACCTTTCTCCAGTCCAGAATACTCTGGAGCAGATCATCATCAAGGATGTCTCTGTAGATCCCTGCAGTCTCCCAGTTCCTGCTTCAGAAAATCATCCCCACAGGATGATGCTGCCACCACCATGTTTCACTGTAGGATTGATATTGGCAAGGTGATGAGCAGTGCCTGGTTTCCTTATATAAACAGGCGTGTCTATCCTAATCATGTCCAAATAAAACAAATTTATCACAGGTTTCCAACCAAGCTGTAGAAATGGATGATCAAAAAAAGGATGATCAATGGAAACAAGATGCACCTGAGATCAATTTTGAGTTTAACTGCAAAGGCGGTGAATCCATTCTCACTGTCATTGTGAGGCATTCAGTGCAAGAACTTTGGTGAAATGCACTGAATCCATGTAGGAATAAGGCTGTAACAACAAAAACTGCAAATATTGAAGCACTGAATAGTTTCTGGATTCACACATTGAAATATTTCCCTTTAAAGCTCTACTTTAATACAGGTTTAAGTATGCAATGTGCAAGAGTGAAAATGTATGAACTTTGCTTTGAACATAACGTGCATCTGATCTACGAGCACCATCTGAAGAACGCAAAAAGTCCAACCAATGGTTTGGGTCATTTTATACAATTGTTTTATTCTAACACAAATCTACTTCAACACTTCACATAAATGTGCCTGAATAAAACTGACTGGGTACAAAAGAGAACTACAAAAGCCAACCATTTTGAATAAAACAAAACAAAAAGATGATTTAGCCTTGACCATCTTTCATACTATCTGAAAAACAAACATACAAACATTGAACACCCTGATCAATGGTGTTGGATTCCTTGGTCGTAAGTCCACATAGTTCTGAAATGCACAACCACTTAACTGTTCATAAAATAGTAGAGCTGGAAAGAAAGAGAAAGAGAGAGGGATCATGAGAGAGATGAGGGTAAAACACTGTCCCTCTATATCAGAGACATTTCAGTCTGTGTGGTTTGGCATGGTGGTTAGCTTGTAAGAACACACAGGAACGCAGGAGGGATAGTGAGAGGGAAGAGGAGGAGGAGGAGGTAGCTGCTGCTTTACATCGCACCGCCCGTCTGCTGCTGAAATACATCAATTGTGTCTTCATCTTCCATTTCCAACTGCGGAACAGAACAAGCAGTCAACATGTTAATAAGCCAGTACATATTAATGATCTAAAATTGCCCATAAGTCTCAGAAACAGAACAAAAAAGAAGCAGAAGCACAAACATCTTCCATTTACTATGAAAGGAAATGGGGAATTAAAGTCATTCAGATCTATAGTTTCAGTTTGCTTCACACAGCACTGCTGGCTTGCAGTGGGACTCATTCGTGAATGTATCGGCCCGTAAATAAATCATAAAATAACTTTTTCATAAATTTCAGCATTCATTAAAACATTTGTTGTCTCAAAATGTACAAAGAAAAAAAATGTACACCTGCTCCTGACCACATCTAAAGTGAGTGTCATGTCCATTTGACACAAAAGCTCTTTAGTTCAGGTCTTTGGATATTTTTTAAATAAACTTTTTCATACATTTAAAACACATTTCAAATGTTAAATGTTAAGATTTCTTTGACAAATTATTTAACAAACATTTTCCGGTGTCCCTGTTTGGATCTTGAAAACTTGAACATTACAGCACATGATTTCTGATGATCTGATGACTTAGTCCATCTAAAGTCTCCTCCCTTACAACAAGCAACTAATTGAAATGATAAAAAGGGGCTGATTTGAACGCAGTTCATTCTATAAAAAGTAGATTTTCACTGAAAATAACCTTTATTTTGCTTTTTGTAGATTTTTAGAGTATTTGCTGCAATTTGTCGGTGTCCTTATAAGGTTGTCATTTGTAAATCATGGGCGTCCAGAAAAGTATTCACAGCGCTTCACTTTTTACACATTTTATGCTACATTCTTATTCCAAAATAGATCCAATTCAAGAAGGCCTGTATGGTAGAATGACCAGGTGGCACATTACAACCAAAAGGCACCTAAAGGACTCTCGGACCACAAGAAACAAAATGATCTGGTCTGATGAAACAAAGATTGAACTCTGGCCTCAATGCTGCCAAAGGTGCCTCAACAAAGAATTAAGCAAAAGCTGTGAATACTTATGTTATACATTTGTGCTTTATTTTTAATAAATTTGCAAACAAACATTTCTCACCGTCATCGAGGGGTACTGTGTGTATAATACTGAGGGAAAAAATAAATTTAATCCATTTGGAATAAGGCTGTAACAGGGTATGCACTGCACATGGCAATTGTATGCAAATTGTGTACAATGTAAATTGTCCACCTCCTAAAAGAAATGGTTAATGTGGTTTGATCAATGATAAAGTATTTGAGGATAATAACCTTATAATCTTATTACATCACCTGCCTACTCACCTAGTAACAGGCTTAATAATAACTGAGCTACACGGACATGTGATTGACAGTTTGGGGAAACAGCCCAGTGCTGTGCAGAGTCCTAGTCCACATTAGGTATGAATCAGCCGTTACACTGTGCATGGCCATTTCATCTGCACACATTTTGCCACAGTTCAAAGAAGGTATAGGCATTTGCCACGGATTGAATAACCAGACATATCTGTGCCAAGCTCAACAAAACAAAATGGCTCATTGAATGTCTCAGTACTGAGAAATACCACAAAACACTAATTTTTCTGAGAATATGAATATATAATATTATAAATATATAAACATGTCAGTTAGCACATGACTAATATAACCTGAGCTTATGCTTGTAGCTTGTTCAACAGGAGATAAAATATTCAGTAAAATGCCCATAAAATGACTCACGTCACATTTGTACAGGAGTGATATAATTGAGATCCTGTGGTAAAAATGACTTTACCCCACGTCCTCACATTAAACGAATCCTGTCTAAATAGGGGTAAAGGGGGCCAAATCGCTTTTTTACCAAAAAGAAACAAGTAGCATAAAATACTTAAAATGATAAAGGTTTTCACACCTTCTTCAAGGTATTCTAAACTACTCATATTCTAAACTACTCATAAGAGCTGGAATTTAAGTAAACAGGGTCAGTGATCATGTTCAGTGTCCGGCTGATTTGGTCAGTCTTCTAGAAGTACTAGTCTAATGTAGTTTTTGAGTGTGTGTGTGTGTGTGTGTGTGTGTGTGTGTGTGTGTGTGTGTGTGTGTGTGTGTGTGTGTGTGGTTGGCTGTACCTGAGCAGGTGTATCTGTCTCATTGATGGGCTGTCCGTCAAACCGGAAGCGAATCTGCCTCATTGTAAGTCCCTGAAAAACCCCCAAAGTGTAGCATTAGTTTCATCAGTCCTTTCTGCTGTAGTGGTTGAAGTGGTTTTCATTATGGAAACCACTTGGTGGGTTATACTGCCTAAAAGAACATTTCCTTCCATTTATTGATGCACTAGTTTCCGGAAACGCAGCCTTGTTCTCTCAATCTCAGATAATATTTACTCTCTTTCAGCAAGTCACAGGTCAATATTTTTAGACACTGAATGAAAGAGGCCTGTATCAGAAGGCATCTGTTTAACCTGGCACAAATGACCATATGATGAGAGATCAAAGAGGAGCAACGAACAAAAAAAACACAATTATTAATCATCCTTAAAATGTCCATGTTGGCAAAATATCAACATTCATATCTATAATGGAATATAAACAGGAGACATGGGCAGAGGTGATACATCACCTCTCCCTCTCTCTCACTCTCTCTCTCTCTCTCTCTCTCTGCTCTGTCCCCTGCTCTCAGCTCTCATTCACAGCCTAAATGCTATTTTACTAATTTCCCCGAGAGACAGTATTTTTATGGGAGGTTTACACAACCATGTTCATCTCTCTTTACCCCTTGAATAAACTGCTGTGCAGTTCAGGCAATATTTAACCAGGGACCTAGTGATAATGTGCCTATAGAACCTTTTTTATTATGGGTTTATTATAGTGTGTCTGCATTGATGTTTGGATGGGTTTGCTCATTAAATTACAACACTGTGGTTTTAATGCTATATAAATAAGTGCTACACAAATCAAACCTATCTGTATTTTACGTAACGAATCCATTCTGTGACCCGTAATAATTCATACATTTCCTCCGACTGTTTACATATACATTAGTATGGATGAGGAGGTCTGCTAAACGAACAGATGTAAATGCAGATGTTTTACCTGTCGCTCGCAATATGCCTTCATCAGTTTGCTGAGAGGGGTGTGCCTCTTGATTTTAAACTGGACCACGGAGCCGTCCTGTCCAGCCACTTTCAGGTTTATGTGCTCATTATTCTCGGTCTTTACACCTTCCTGTAAATGGTTAGAGAAAAAAAGAGATCGTTCCTGAGGAGAAGCCCAATAATGATAAACACATGTTGGCTGAACACATGATCACGGAATACATAACATTGTTAAAGCTGCAGAGGTGAAAACAAACAAACTGAATAATCCGTACTTTGATTTGAAGCGATTTAAAGTCAGTGCCTCTTGAGTCAGAGCCAAACATGAGGGGCTGAAGTGTGGATGTTTACTGTCTGTAACAAACTGCAAACCAATCAAGAGGCAGTAACTTAACCCTGAGGGACGGAGCCCTACTTACTGTGTTCCCCCCCATTTTTGACTTTGGCTCTTTCATTTGTAATAACACAGTAATTACACGTGACAGTCCTAAAACATATGTAGATATCTTTGAAGAAGGCCGTTTGCTTCTCAAATGTGTAGTTACTTGATGTGTAAAAACAATCAGAAGATTAATATCTTGATGAAAGTGGCCAAGCTTTCAGCAAAATTACGAAGTGCCTGTTTTTTTCTTTATTATATTTGACCACAGAGACATGAAACTGAAAATGAAGCTTAGATCTTTGGTCAGAATGGTTGCAGGTTGGTGTCTGTAAGTTACAAATAATAAAAAAGTGACATTTTATAATATAGCTTATTACTGTTACAAAGCATATGAGAATCATCAGGCGGACGTCATTTTTTGGAAGATCCCGCGGCTGGGATCCATGCAGATTTCTAAAACTGACGTAGTTTGTTCAGGGCCAATACGGTTAATATCTCGGTTAATAACAAATGCTTTATTAAAGTTGATTTTAGCAACAGGAGCTTATAAAAAAAAGTTATTATCATTATAAATTCATCATGATCCACAACGATGCTTCACTGCACCACAATGAATTGACTATTTTATTTTATTAACAGTAGGTTCCTAACCGTATGATTTGTGTCGGAGTGATAACATTCCTGATTTATAGCTGAGATGGCGCGATCGTGCCCTCGCTGCGAGATCACAGGTCTGACGGGGTTAATAACATACAAAATCGGACAGACGACCAGTCGACAGGTGGTTCTTCGGGTGCGCTTATGTACACTCTGGTATGAAGGATGATTTCCAGCTTTTTAATGACTCCACATCCATAAAGCAGCAGATTTTCTAAAGCGTCTGCTTTAATAATGTCAGTCACTTTTATTAAGAAACCACTGACGCTGAACATGCTGGACCAGGACGCCCACACTACAGAATAAAGACTGAATGACTGACCGAGTCTCTGCTGTATCGAAACGTCCTGCGATATTCGAGGATCGGACTGTAAAACATCGCGATAATCAGGCGATAATCGTCCCTCCGCTCCGCGAATTGCCACTGAAACCCCTCGACACGGGCTTACAGCGCCAGCACACACCTCCACCACCGCGGCGGGGACCGATGCCGCTCGAAGCGCCTGAACACAGCGTTATTAGGCTTTAGTTGGTTAATAAGGGCGTCCTGTCCGCGGGCGGAGCCGCCGACGCCGTTAGCACCGCCGCTAACAGCTCAAACCCAGCCCGGCCAAGCGGCGGCGTCACTGCGGCACAGAAGCGCGGCGCGGCGGAGACTCGCTCAGGAACACGCCGGCTCTGCGGAACGCGGGACAGGCGGCGGGTTTCGACACTTTTTCCTCTCGTTTCTCACCTTAGGCTTCTCGTCTGCCATCGCTGCCGCCGATGCGTCCACTCAGCCTGCCGCCAGGGGTGCCAGGTACAAGAAAAACACCCTCAGTCGGGCCCAAAATCCCCCTCATTCACTGTTCATCACGAGCTCCTTCTCCTCTAATGCACACTTCTGATTATACAGATTACACTCTCTTTATCACTGTTATTCTCAATATGTCTTAATATTATAACATTATTGTATTTTACAGATCAGACAAAACATTCAATAAATGGAATTAAAACTAAAATTCACTCGTTTGTTCTTTTCCTCAGACAAAACATTCAATAAATGGAATTAAAACTAAAAACTGAAATTCACTCGTTTGTTCTTTTCCTCTCCTGTGTTCCTCTGTCCTCTAATCAGCTTTGTTCGTTAACATTTTTTTCTTTCCATTACCTGATCATTTCTGAATTCCTGGTCATTTCTGATTTCCTGATCATTAGAGTTTCAATGAATATCTATTTTGAGCTGTTGGTCAGTTCTTGGTCTGCTTTCTATTGTCACTGAAGTTGAAGGTAATCCAGTTTAGTCTGTTTATTGTCTTTTCTCCTCCTTTTTTAAACCCTCTCAGCTATTTAACACAGCATCACTAACACATCAACACTGTCATCAAAAAAAATGAAAGCATTTTGTTGTTCTGGGTCAATCAGTAAAAGTAGCCCCCCCAAACAAACAAATAAATAAACAAGCAAACATTTACATTGAATTTTCACACATGGCTGCACGATTTGGCGGGAAAACCTTGAACCTCGCGAACCTGGCAACCCTGCCTGGCGCCGGAAGTGACCTCAGCACGTGACGCTACAACAGCAGAGCTAAAAACAAAGCGGACACAGAACCATTTTCACACATTCACAAGCCTGGGGCTGTGTTTGTCAGCCCTGGTCCTGGAGGCACCCCCTACCCCGCATATTTTAAGGCGTTCCCGATGTGGGGCAGGGGTGTCTCTTGGAACAGGGTTGAGAAACTCTGCGGGGTTTCTCAGCTTCCATTCAGACAGGACTGAAGTGCCTTCCAGCCTAAAACTCGGTTCTAATCACATTTCAGCCTTCCTGCTCCCTATGTAGTGCACTAGGGAGGAATGAAGATATGGCGTCTGCTCCTGAGCTTTAAATAAGATGGCTCAATCCCAACTAACTGCTGGACATAAAATGCCCTATTTGCAATTTCCCTCTGGGGTTAATAAAGAAATTATGATTCTTCTTTGGGGTAAAGATGCTAGTTTCATAACATACTTAGTGCACTACATAGGGAGCAAGGGGCCATTTGGAATTAACTAGTCAGCAGATAGCTTCTGGCTAATTCTGGTATATTTACAGATATGTTAATTAATGTACACTGTCCCTGTCAAATAAACTAATAAGTAAGTAAATAAATAAATAGACCAGATCAGACAATACCAAGCCTAACATCTTGATGCCAAAGGTGTAAAATGCAGCCTTTCATGTACTCCATTGATGATGGGATGTTCCAGCAGGATAATGCACCTTGCCTTCATGCCAGTTGTCCTGAATGAATTCTATGACATATTCCCAGTACATACATGTCACAGTGAAACCAGGAGGGTTAAATGTCTGCATGTCTGAAATGGAACATCCCGTCTGGTCCCCACTATCATTCCTTTCTCAAATTCATGTTCAAACCCACAAGAGAATGCCTCAGAACTTGTAAGTGAGGGCGTTCCTGAGCCATCTTCTAAGGCATCTCCACATAACCAATTTACATACTGAGATCTAAGGACTTTTGGCATGTCAGTCTACATCATCTTAAAAGAGCAGTTTGTGTGAGACTGAAACATACCCCACAGAAATATCCAAACAAGCTTTTATTTATCATTCAAACACCTACATGTACAGTGTTAGTTTTTACATATCATCAATTTGATGATTCTAACAGGTCAAAATATCAGTAGACCCCAACCCACAGAAAAGTCTGCAGAGCTCCTCAGTGAACCCACAACACAAACCACAGCTGGTAGTTTTGGGGATCGTTTGGGTACATTTCTGTGACTCCTTCATTCAAAATTCATGTTAATGAAAATGCTGTTAATACTGTATGACATCACAATTGTGAGAACAGAAAAAGACTAATTCCAGCTGCCAAGATACTACAGTCACTCGAATAAACACAATAAATCAAATACCATCTGAAACCATAAATAATTACCTTTGATAAATCCCAGAGCACAGGAGTAACAGAACATACCAAATAAATACATACACACCTGCAGCCAACAAACAGTAAACAATAACTAAAGCAAATAAAGATGATAAATATAGAATTTCATGGTCGGCTAGAATTCTGTAATAAAACGTATTATTTTAAGAAAGTAGGCAGCAATTTCAACAATTGTAACAAGA
This sequence comes from Acestrorhynchus altus, assembly GCA_034509495.1. Classification (NCBI taxonomy): domain Eukaryota; kingdom Metazoa; phylum Chordata; class Actinopteri; order Characiformes; family Acestrorhynchidae; genus Acestrorhynchus; species Acestrorhynchus altus. The sequence goes on from CM067504.1 coordinate 8,155,406, forward strand.
GTTCAGATTTCAGGTACTCACAAGTGACGAATACTAATAAGCACTTAAAGGACAATCCCACATAGGTCTCTCATATATTTGAACAGGTACGATGTTAACAGAGTCCTACAGAGCAGGTTTGGTGTGAATAGCTCTCCCTAGAGAAAATTGCCCAGCCAGAATTGTTCACAGTGGTGGTGAATGGAACCAGACATCTGAACCTGTAAAAGCTCCCTCACAGAAAGCTATTACAGCAAACAATGATTAGCACACTGGAAAATTGAGGTAAAAATAAGAAAGGTGAAGGGATACATGCATGTGAATAAAAACCCCAAAGAAAGTGTGTCATTTGGTAGATGTGCCACTATTCTACCATCAACATATATAACTCCGAGGACGTGTAGGTTCACCGACGGGCTTAAATAGTATTATACACTCTTTGTCGTAAAAATAGTTGCACAAATATTTTTGTGTTTCAGTCAGAAGGAAGATACAGTTTAGCAGGAACAATAAAGGATTACACATTTAGACTGATATAGGAAATATTTATTGTTCTACACATACAGAAGTAGGGTTTAACGCAACTTCATTATGTCTTGGAATGGAGGTGTTGAGGTTCTTAATGGTGTCCTGCAATAATCCATCCCATGCAGTTTGGACATTCTCAGTTCCTGCAGTTTTTGAGGTAGGGGTGGAGTGTTGATAGTGTGTCCAATAGCATCCCACACGACGGCTGTTAACAATGTTGGGCTGTCAAAGTGACAGTAATGAAGACTAAAGGTAATCGGGCATCGTAAGAAATTGCACCCCACACCATGACACTAGGCCTTCTGGATGTGTGACAACAAACCATTGATCTTGCTGCTGACCATGGTGCTCACACATACAGATTCATTAGTTGTGAATAACTCCCACAGAGTCTGGCATGACAACATTGCAGTCGTGCGTTGCAATCAGTTGGTTCCTTCTGGGTGCAACTATTTTTTTTGACAATTAATGTAAAATAGCTAGATTTGCTTTGTACAAGGTGACTGATTCCTGGTTCCATTCATCACCACTATTAGGTTAACCACCACTAAAATTAAATATATTTGACCCAGTGTGTTCTCTCAAACATTCAATTGTGCAGAAATGTTTGGAAAAAAAAATGGCAGAATACCTCATTAATGATTTATGCTGGTGAGGCAGTTGCATACACTGCTTAATGACACAGGTTTGCACTTTTAAAAAACATCTGATTAAATAACAGTTGGCTAAGGGCTCATTCAGCAGGACAGGTTTTTGTGGCAACACTGAGCTCCAGCACCCGCCTCTACAGGAAGCTACACTTTTCAGTAGGTTAAAGGAGTCCTCTAGTTTTTACCTAATATCTGTCTGTTGCATCTGTAGCACATGGGCAAGTATCACAGTCAGTCATTTCAAACACTGACTAGAACCTCATTTAGAAATAGCACTCAGTGGGTGGCTCCTGAATTCTGGGAATAAACATTTACATAAAAAAATAAACTACAAAGAACAGTTAAATGAGGGAAGACCCTCTCATCCTGTACTGTTAAAGTAGCATGGGTGGGGGAACGCTTATTCAGCAACTGATTCTAAGTGAGTCTCACGTCAAAAGGTTTTCCATTCTTTCCTAAATTAAAGGAAAAGCACAGACATTATTGCCTGTGGTCTTCAACTATAGATGCAGCAGACAGACATTAGTGTAACAGTCTGGATTTTTCTTTTTAACACAGACGACAGCAGAGAATATTTCCAAACCTAGTCTAACAAATACAGCTCCCACTGTCAGACTCTTCTGAGCACCTGGATTAGTCAGGTCAGGACAAAGCAAACTCTTTGGAAGCAGTACTGAGGATCTGTGCTGTAATGTGAATGCTACAGTCTGCCCCATCGTTCTACTGGCGGAAATTTATCCACTTCCCCAGTCTCCGTGCACTGCTGATCTCCGAGCACAAACATCAGCTTGTATCTCATCCGTACTTTCTCCTAAACACACAAAATAAACATTTATCATGTGCTTAGTGATGTCAGATTTGTTTACATGATGTCACTGACCCCCCAATAATGTTTTCTTTTATATTTTGTCATATAAATTAAGAACATTAAAACCTTCAAACAGAAATCTACCAAGTTACAAAACCTGAATTGCAAAACAAAAATACAGTGTTGATGTACACTTTTCCTGCAAAGTACAAAGTATACAGTAGTAGTAACAAAGTTTGTAAAAAATTGGATTTGGATTTCTGTCAATAGTGCTTACCTTTAGAGGGTTTGCCAAGAGCATTACTTGTGTGATGGCACTAGGGGGCAGTAGTGGGTTAAAAGGTGCCAGCTCTGTGCCTGAGGGCGGCTGCAGCTTCAATCTCATAGACTGTCAATCATGCAAACACAAGAAGAAAGAGTAAATTATCACAGCTGGACTAAACCCTAAAGAGTGCTTTTTTAAAAATTCGTCAGCAATTGACATCATACAGCAATCAGACATCCGTTATTCATTCACACGCAGACAATAGAAAGGACTGTCAGAAGGCACATTTTAATTTTCTGAAATAATAAGTGGTAAAACTGATAAATGATTTATTTATACATATCAAATTTTAAATTTGATATGTAAAGGAATATCTGATTAACCATCAGGAAGGGAAAACTGACTTCTTAATGGTTTAATGAGATAAACAACATCAAAAGCAAAGATTCTGAAGCACACAGAAAATCATTAAAATATGCTTTGTTGTACAAAAACAACCACAAACACACACAATGTGAAATTGGCCTGCTGTTTTTAATCGCATAAGAGAGCAGGCACTAATCCACTTTCAAATCAGTTAAAACCTTGTAACTGCTGCTGTGATCAAACATTTATGCAGTACATCCCTGTGATACAATACCAGTACAGACAAAGCATGTGATAGAGCTACACGTCCACAATAAAACAGCTGGACTTTATCTCTAGTTTTGGGAAACTTCTTACCTTTGGTACAGCAGCCTGTAGTATCAGGTTTTTCACTGGTAGAGGGGCTGTGTTCAGCATGGACACCACCATAACCAGCACATCTGGTCGTCCAGAAGGACAGTTTGATGCAAAGTGCAGTAGGACACACACACCATCTTTATCATAGGCCGTCAAAGGGCTTTCTTTACCTAAGGAACATTGGTGTTACTCACACTATACATATTGCTTAGACCAGGCTTCTCAACCTTTTCCACCTCATAGCCCACCTGTTAATAACTAGAAAGCATAACAGCCCACAAGAAAACAAAACAACCTTTTATGTAAAACTGTTTTTCCCTTTTATTTCTCATGTGCTGAGAATGTGAGATGTGAGAATTAGAGCCTGAACAGGAGCACCAAATAAACCGCTGTCCCAAATATATCTCACAAAATGAGCAGTAAAGATGTTGCCAACATCACGAGTCTAGTTACAAAATATTTCTTTTCGGAAAAACATCATTGTATTAAACTTCTTGGTTCAAAGTATAATCTTTGCTTATTTAATAATCTGCTTCAGGTGCCCCCGGCTGTGTTGTTTGCATTATATTTAACTGATAATTAATAATTTGCCTTGTGCTAATTCTGCAGTGTTATGTAACTGTTCTTTTCTATTATATATTCTATATAATCTCTTGGCAATCAAAATTTTCACATTTGCTTTTAGGATTTAAAGTGTTGTTAAAAGACTATGGACTATAGCCGCTCCCTGCAAATGTGCCTGCGGACCACTAGATAGCGCTTCAGGGCCCACTAGTTGAGAAACCCTGGCATAGAATATGTGGTATGTATATATATATATATATACACACACACACACACACACACACACACGAACAATCTGGACATTCAAAGTGCTACAAAACAAAAAGAATTTGGTAAAAAACAGGCCAATAAAGACTTTTGTTATCTGTCTTTTTTAGGATACATTTCACATTGCCCCACGATGGGAAATCCAAATCAAACCTGGAGGCTAACCCCTGGTTTATCCTGTCTGATATTCCTTTATTAATCTGTAATCTGCATAACCACACAAGTCATCTGTATGTGCTGCTTGCCTCACTTTATTTTCAAACACTTACCAGCAGCCAGTGAAAATCTGCCTGAGCGATTAGACATTTCAGATCAGACACAGCATTTTACAGGTGCACCAAAATCCCTAAATGCAGTCTTTTTAGAAAATGAATCCATTTGTTAAGACTCACTGGGTCTGATGGTGTCCAGCGGGACAAAGACATTGGTCAGTGAGGGGTCAGGCTGTGTGGATAGAGTTCCTAGCCTGGCCAGTAGAGGAGGAGAAACGGGGTGGAGCAGTGGGCTGTCTGGAGGGAAGACTGAATTTGGGGGTTTTGTGAAAGATGGTACAACAGGACGTCTGCCAACTCCACAGGGTAAATTAGATGATGATTCACCTGGTATCAGTGCACTGCTGCCACTGCTGTCAGAAGGAAGGAAGAATATTTAATAACAGCAGTTTCACTGGAGAAATTGATATGGTATACTTACGGAACAGTTACGTATGTGCTCAGGTGTTCAGAATAAAAAGCAAAAGCTTTTTAAAATATAAATAACATTTTATTTCCCTTTATTACATTAGTTTTTATGAAAGGAATTTATACTATAAATGCATTTTATTACATTTGTATATCAATCAAATTGAATTGTGGTGAAATTATCAGATGGCAGATGCACAGAATGACACACTGTATTTAATAACCACAGTACATGAAAACAGCTATTCACCTGTTGGGCTTTCCTAGGTCCAGCAGGGCAAGATCCTGTAGTGAGCTGGACACAGTTGAGGAAAAAACAGGAAAGTTGTGTATAGCTGCCACTCCAGGAGGCTGTGGGGTATCACTAGAGTCAACAGCTGACGTACATTCAGAAATGGCTGGAGCTGTTTGCTGGAGAAGGTCTAAAGGAGAAGAACTGCCAAGCAGATCCATTTCTGCACTGGAGGCCTGATGAAGGAAAAGTTACATATTTGCATTTTTTTTAATATTAAAAAATGCTTATTTAGGTTCTGACTTTGAGAAAGGTATAATGTGTTACTGTATTTCATTACTGTGCAAAGAGTTTTATAATAACCCTCAATCTAAACAAAATAAACAAAAACAACCAACTTATGGTAAAAGAAAAAATGGACAAAAATTACAAATGCACTGTGACCAGACTGAATCATGTATCATGTCCACTGACAGATTTACCTCTAAGGAAGTCCATTGACTGTTCAGTTTATCCTCCTTCTGTTGTGTATGAGAGTTTGAAGATGTGACTGGATCACTGAGACCTACAGAGAGAATTAAATACTTAGTGTCAGTAGACCTACACAAACTCTTACAAGAGCTTTCTTACAGCACACTTCACCTAAAGAGATCAGTTCTTCATCCAGGAGAGAGAGAGCGCTTGCATTCTCACATGTGACTGGCTGATCAGGACGGTCTTTCACACTGATTTGTAAACCTGGTAGGACAAAAGAGTTTGGGTAGGGAGGAGGAGGGTCTGCGGCTGGTGGAGACATGAACAGGTCCTCTGGAATTGGTGGAATTTGAGCCGGTGGAGGAGGAGGATGCTGTGGTGAAGGAGTGTGAAGTTCCAAACCAGCCAGGTCAATTAAAATCTCTGAGGAGCTTCTATTATTGGTGCCTAAAAATATGAATAAACAAAAAGAAAATGAACTGATCCTGAAAACATATGAAGTACGTTATGAAAAGCAAATGTGCACATGAGACATATTTACATTCGGATGTTGTAGATCCAGGCATGTCAGCACTGACAGACTGCCCTTCTACTACGTTCTTATAGGAGTTAATAACACGTGACAGATCATCACTCGCCTGCAGGATTTCACCTAGGGACCAGAGGGGGGAAAAAAAACAGCCAGTGAGTGGAAGCACAAGCTAGGTGTTTCTAATAAAGTGGCCAATGACAGGAAGCACGAGAGTGGGTATTTCAATGAAACAGCCTGTGAGTGGAAGCTAGGGCTGCACAATATATCATTTCAGCACAGTCATTCTCAGCACTGCAGTGACACTGACATGGTGGTGGTGGTGGTGTTACTGTGTGTCATGCTAGTATGCTTGGACACAGCAGTGCTGCTGGAGTGTCTAAACTCTGTACACTATATTAAGCACTCACATCTAGATGCTCCACCTTACAGATCTAAAGTTAGGGACAGTAGTTTGTGTTGGTCATTCAATCCTTCAAAAGTTGACATAGACTGCTGCCCACAGGATGCTGTTTTAGGTTGAAGAGTTTATTCTCAGCTGACCACTGACTTGTTAAAAGTGGGTTCAGATGCGTCACACGTTAACACATTATCTTCAAGAACTGACTGCTGACTTACGGACTAATGTATTCCACAGATTGGTTTTCACTTCACCTGTCAGTGGTGCTAATATTATGGCTGATTAGTATAAGTTGGGCAATGAGTGGAAGCACAGTACATGCATAAAATTAAGTTAAAAAATTAGTGGTTGAGAAGCTGCAAATCTTGCAAATGCAAAATGCAATCCAGCTTTTTCTACCTAAGCTGCTGTCGTCGTCCTCAGTTTCTGTGGCCAGCTTGAACACAGTCGTCCTCAGTTTATCGCAGTCATCATGCAGATCCTAACAAAAAAAACTTCAGCTAATTACTTCAACAATTAAGTGTTAACATTGCCTACGTTCCTACAGATGTTCCCATGTAAACCGATCACGTACCTTAAGAAGTTCTTTGTCTGCTTGCGTGGACTGGTCTTTGTTGAAGTGCTGCAGCATTTCGTTCAGTAGTTTGACACTGTTGTTTACCTCCATTAAAGTGCTGGTGCGCTGGGCTTCTTTCTGTGCCCTTGCGTCATCCTGAAACAAATGTTTACAGAGATGAGATTGAAGAGTCTAGGACCAGCGTTGGTTACCAATATTAGAACAGCACTGCCTTTGGTAAACTAAAGAAATGTGTTGGACACAAAACGAAACATGGCTGATTAACTGAATCAATCATTTGATTTTTCAACAAATTACACAAAAGCAGTTGATCAAATTCAACAAACTCACAAATTACCTCCTTCACCATGTTCTTGATAAGGCGATTAGCCTCTTGTAGATCCTCCTGTTTTTTGCTTTTCAGAAGTTCTGCAAGACGCTGCACAAAAAAGTTCTGTATTATTCAATTATTATTCTTAGTAAACTTATACTCCATTATACAACTAAGACTTATTCAGCAACTGCTAGAAGTTCACATATAAACCCTACAGTTATAAGAGAACATTCATAAATAAAGATGTTCTCTTACTTTACTTTTCTCTTCATTTTCAAAGATCGGATTCAGAGGCCTTTCAGGAGGAGAGGGGATCAGAGTTTTATCCGTAGGGACTTCTGGATCAGTCATCACGATGCCTGAGTGAGAATAAGGACTGCATTGGACACAAATGATGGCAGCTTTGCAAACAATGTTCTGTTACATTTGCACATCTTAAGACTGCACAGGGATTAAATAGCTACCTTGCCTCTTTAGCATTTGATACGCCTCTGAAATCTTGGTCTCATCTGGCAGAGCGACTGACCAACTGAACAGCATCTCTATCACTTTTGCCTTGACCTTCTCCGACACCCTGTCTCCTAAATACTGCGGGGGAAAACACAAACACACAAAAATAAACAGGGTTTCATTTCAGAGGGATGAGTCACACGGCCAGCGTTGTATAAGTACGGAATCTCACCTTTGGTGAAACTACTTTGATTAATTCATTTAGGAACCTAAATTTGCCCACTTCATTATGAAACCGTCTCCCACAGTTCTTCATACAGGCTTCGAGTACCTACAGGAGCAAGAGGGGCAACAGAAACCAGCTGATCAAAGTGATTTACAAAAAACAAAACCGTATTAAAGCCCACAGCAGCAACTCACAGTCAGGGCTTGTAATGCCTCCCATTCTTGGGGGGAATGGATTTTATGGGCCAGTAATCTCACTGATATCTGTGGACTGAGAGGGGGGGAGATGAATTTAAAGTCCAGAAGATTAAATGAAAAGTCCAGAAAGTATCAGAGGCAGAAAACGGTGTTTAATCCAGTTTTACCCCTCAAGCTCTTTATTGATCTGGTCACAGAAGCCAATGATGTACTCCCAGTCCTCCTGTCTGTTGGAAGGGTTCGTGGCTTTGTCTGAGCAGAAGAAAAGACATGTAACAGCTTCTATGCTCCTTAAAACACCATCACGAGTGAAGAAAATGCAGCCAGTGTTACTAAAACGAGCCTTTGTTTACAAACAGCTAGTGGTTAGCTACAGCAGCTAAACTATGCCAAAGCAGCCATTTAAGGCTTTAATTCGCAAAACACAGCCAACAAAACCACACAGAAGGACTTATTAAACGTTTCTGAGTCATGTGGAGGTCAAAACACCCCAAATACAAGGCGAATAAAGTCGATTTGGTCTTCTAAACAGATGTAAACAAAGCTACTTCTGAGCGTCAACAAACCCCAAACATCGCGTCTACAGAGGCTGAAATGTCACAACGCCTGATTTTACCATAATTATACTTTAGAACTCAGTCAAATTGGGCAAATTAAAGCTGTTAATCTCTCGGTTACTCACTGAGCCACGACTCCAGTGACTCTCCTTCCGGATCCGCCATGTTTCATCCAAACAACCAACCTGAGAGTTCAGCTTTAAAGTTCACAATAAACAGCTTCAGGATTCATTAAACTTTCTTTATTGGCGAGATTCATTAAGATACAACACACAAAAACATGTTTCAACAGAACTGACAGTCAAACCCCCATAAATAACCCATCAGTGATCAATAATGATGATCAGACTGATCAGTGCTGCTTTTCAATCATTAAAATGTAAAAATAACTTTTAAAAATAGAAACGAGTCCATAAAGCACAGTGGTGAAGAATCAGTCAAGAGTAAGAAACGTAACCGTGTTCAGTGAAGTGCGGACGACAACCGACTTTACTAAACCAAATACATTTTTTAATTCTCATCTAAATCGGTTTTATAAGCAAGTTTATCTTCTGACACAGCAAGTCAATATTCAGGGTCCACAGTTAGAAAAATGTTCCGACAACATTCTGAATCTAAAATAACATTTAATAAACTGAACAGATTTGTCAGACAAAAATGCTGAATTACTGGTTTCAACTAACATTTTCCTGATTTCCCTGAATGATGGCTTACTTATTCGAGAAAATCCAACAGTTTATTACAACACAACAACTCAATTTAATAAACATAAACATGGTCAAAATTTGGAATCATTGTACTTTCAATAAATAATGACATTTTCTTTCATTTTCTGGAATACTGACTAAGAATATGATCTCAAAATATTGTCTTAGCGTTATTTTGTAATAAAACTTTCCTTTATGTTAACTTAAAAAAATAATTCTTATCTAAAATGTGCCTGATTACAGCAGAATATTACTATAAAGAACATAATTTTGATACAATTATTGTTTTTCTTCTACACACCAAGTCAAAATTGTAGATCAGTCAGTATTCATAGAAAATGTCAAAAGATTCAAGATAAAATTTTTGGCATATTGCTGCCAGAAACAAAAGAAAGAAAAACACTTTGGAATTTGACTGTTTATCCTGTATCTGGAGCAGGCTTCCATTAATTACCCACTAAAACATCCAACCAAATGTTTCATGTTTTACTTAGGTCACCACCTGAAAATCAGTCTTTCAGGCCCACTCTCTCTTGGTGGCTTCAGTCCCAAACCTGCAACTCAGTTCTCAGAGTTGATAGAACAGACCTGCTTAGAGCCTCCTTCAACTTCACACTGTATAACCAAACACGCATAGATATTAGCAGAGCTACAGGCAGCGAGTCCGTATGTACACGGATGTCTCAACTGTACCAAGCTCAAACCAATCCCCCTCGAAACTCTCTCCAACCAGTCCGCACCAGTACTGTAACAGCTGGCTGAACTCCAAAGCCAGTGGGGTGCTGACCTGCTGGGGGTCACCATGGCCTCTGCTGCTTCAATCCACCACCTCACTGTAATAGTAGCGATGGGCCGCTGCGCTCAGGGTCCAGCCACTGGCCCGATACTCCAATACCTCGAGCAGCAGTAAACGGGTCATGGAGCTCAGGCTATCCTGCAGCAGGAAGCCGTCTCGCAGCAGATAGAAGAGTTGGTCCATGCGGTGGCAGTTCATCTTCTCCAGCTGTTCACCCACACGGTGAAGCTGTAGCACCAGACAGTCCACCTGTCAAACACACACTGTATAACTGATTTGCAATTGAAAAAATGTTGCATTTCAGTATTTGCTGGGAATGATAGTACTATAGACATGTAACCGTAATATACAGCTGTTCTTCTCAAAGTGGGCTCTGTCACACATAGCCAATATATATTTGACGTGAGCCTAATGAAATGAGTCCAGGATAATGACAATATCAAGTCTACATTAACAGTAGACAAAACTAAATATTTGAACACTTCATTGTTTCTACATTCACAGTCAACTTTTGCAGCTCCTCTTACCATAAATGAGTGCTTTGAAGTTCTATAATTCAATAGTTCTATAAATCTGCTTCTCTACATACTTTGTTGGCCTGCTTTCACTCTGTTCAATGGACAGAAACCCACAGAACCAGAGGGTCATTCTCACCACTGCAGGAACACTGACATGGTGTTGGCTTGTTACTGTGCGTTGCGCTGTTATGAGAAGATCAGACAGCAGTGCTGCTGGAGTATTTAAACCTCTCAGTGTCACTGCTGAACTCAGAACTGTCCACCAACCGGAAATATCCAGCCAACAGTGCCCTGTGAGCTTTGATGAAAGACTAGAGAATGACCAGCACAAACTGCAGCAACAGATGAGCTTCTGTCTCTGACTTTACATCTACAAGGTGGAACAACTAAGTGTTCAAACTGTTCAAAGTGTCTAACGGAGTGGTCAGTGAGTGGACAGTGTTGAAACTGTTGTGTCTGATCATTTAGCACTACATACACTTATTACTTAGACTACTGGCTTAAATCATCATCTATACAATCAGCTTAAATATATTATTTGCTATTGTTAGCACTTAAAACTGCACATTTCTTTACAGAGAGCCAAAACAATAGAGATCAGTTCAGCCATGACACAAAAGAGAGTGCACAAAAAAGTGTGTGTATAGTGTAACAACACAGCAGATATAGAAGAACTCACCTCCTCTTCATTCATAAGAGCATCCGGCTGAGACAACCTGAACAAACAGTCATACACTGGATCCACAAGCACAGTCATGGGGGTGTTGTTCACCTGGACACAAAGCACAGCATTCATCAGATCATCAAAATATCAACACTTTCATAACAATGCTGCTTATTTTTGTAATTTACAAACTCCATCTGTTCTTTATATTGAGTAAACATCTGATAATGAATGAACCAATAGAAATGGCTGAAAATTACATTAGATTAACAGGCACAAAATTTAACAACATCTGTATAAATTAGCAGAAAAAAAAAACCTGTCTAGCTGTACATAAATATAGCCAAACATACGTCACCATGGGCTCTTACAAATGTGGAAAGTTCTTGACTGCACTTTGAACACATGATGTCTAAGCGACATACACTGAACATCCCGGATGTGTCACAGGAAGTATGTGAATATTTTTGAAATGACAAAATGCTGGCTCATTAGAATTTTTTTTGATTGTTTTTTGATTCAAACCAACTCTAATAAAATGTATTACATTTAACGAGTTCTGATCCCATTTCTAGAACTAAATAATAAAATGTAATGCATTCAAATTTACAGAAATCATCATGTGATGTTTTAACCACTATAAAAAAAAGACACTAATAACCTACTCGATTATTTTAACTGATTCACTTATTTTCATCAATATTCAAAACTTTGCTTATTGTTTAAGCACCAGATTAAACACATCTAACCAATTTTCCTTCACCTCTGGATTATGAAAACTTACCTTAAGATGATCAAATATGTTACAGATAAAGGAAACCACGCACACCCACTCCTGCACACACCGATTACGTGTCTCTTCCCTTGCCATAAACTCCTTCTGCAGCCGAGTCAGCAAGTTCCTCCGAAACACACTTGTGTTATGCGCTGCTTCTACCTGTGAAACATATTTAATTAGGGTATGCAGGTTCAGTGTTGCAGGAAGAGCTTGAACTCTAGGTTACAATGGTTTTCCAGTCATGAATTACACACACAGCATGAATGAAATTCCATCATTCAATTATATACCCAGATATTCAGATTTCTTAAAATAGAATCTTAGTTATCAAAATAGAAGCATCCGGCAGGTTTGACATTGTCATGCAGACGATTCAAGTTTAACAGTCATCCACACATGTGACGTGAGCAAGGATGGGCCTCATCACCGTACCTGACTGAATATTTAAAGTCACTCCATTGCTTTCAATTCATGTGGACGTGCTGGTAGCATTCTTCGAACTACTGAATGATGTCTTGACGTTCGACCAGTAGGAAGTGTTTGAGAGTAATGAATAGTGTGATATTACATTTCATGTTACTGTATCAATTCACAAAAACACTGATTTTTATTTAACATTTCAAACACAAAGCTCGCATATTGCAGGCTGTGGTTTCTGTGCGGCTACATACTGGTATTCTTCGCTTTATAACTCTACAGACATGATACACATATCACCAGTCACAGAAGGCATGTTTTGGTGCAAACCAAACAGCATTTAAGCACAAGGACCTCACAACAAACGTGAAGCATGGAAGTGGAAATGTCATGGTTTGGGACTGTTTTGCAGTAGCAGGGCCTGGAGAGCTCTGTCATAGAAGCCATTATGAATTCTTCACTGTATCAAAAAGATATGTCAATTAACAGACACATAAGCAGAGATGGACATGCAGCATGACAATGACCCACAATGGCTCAAAAAGAAATGGAGAGTTCTGGAACGGCCAAGTCAATGCCTGGATCTTAATCCTATTGATGCTGTGGAGTGATTTGGAGTGATTTGAATGCAAGGAACACATCAGGATTACAATCACCTTTATCTATGGATATTGTTTCAAGGTTCAAATATTGATATTTACATATTTCTTAATAAACATTTTATTGTTTATATTCACATGACTGTGCTGAGTTTGTGTGACAAAGACTAATATATTTATATATATATATATATATATATATATTAAAAAAAAAAAACCTTAAAAGTCTAATGCATGTTTTGTAAATGGGGCTAAAAACTAATTTTCATAATTTTCCCTCTGCTTCCTTAAATTTCTCTCCACTACAAGTGCTCATCAGTGAGGGAAGAAATAGTTTGCACCTCTTTTTGGCCATTAATAGAATATGATGCACATAAGCAAACTGTAAAACTGGCTATATTAAGTAGCTCTAAAATGGTTAACATAAATCACGAGCCTTTCATGTCTGCCATATCTCTTCTTCAACCTCCACATTTATATAGGCAGGCTGTTACTTGTCATATGTTTCTGTGTTCTGCTATGAACAAGACGACTATACTGCCATCGTCTTGATGCTCATTTGTCTGAGCAAAAAAAAAAAAAAAAAAAAAAACCCCATGCAGTGTTGCCATCCAGTAATTTTGGACTGTGTGTGAAAGACACCATTAATATGTTCGTGTTCACTTTCAAAATTGTTTCTGCAGATAAATTTCAGAATGTGTGAAAGAGCCTTAAGGCTACACTGGCTTCTTAAGTAAAGACAATGGTTCTGTATAAAACCATGACAACTCGAGAACACATGTGTAAATAGGTCTTCAGAGTGGTGGGAAACTTTTCTTTGAAGAACAAAAAAAAGATTTACAAAGCACCAAAAGGGACCATGCTAAAGATCACTTACTGAATAAGTAACCAGACCAAACTAATGTGTTCTGGGTTGAAATCAAAGTAGACATTATTACTAGGGATGTTCTCATTTGGGAATTCTGAGCCAATAGCAAAAGATGTTGGAAATTCTGATATGTATGAACTCTCAGCCAATGACGTTGATACGTATGAATGGAATTTGGAACTTTGGATCCAGAATCAGAATAAGGGTTCTCAAAGCAGTTAAATGAATCAAAGCGTTTAGTGATATTTTACTAACACATTCCAATCTTTCTGGGTCCAATAAAAAAACCTGATCATGGAGCACCCCTCAAGATCATCACCTGCACTAAAGAAAAGCAGATGTGGCCCGCATCTCTGCACAAGGACCTGTCCGTCAGTGACTGGTCCACGATGGCATCGGACAGCTTTTCTAAGTCCACTGCAGTGGGGTCTGGACAAGGAGGGAGGAAAGTGGGGAAACAGTATTTTATGATCAGGTCATAACAATAATCTATAACCTGAGGTTTCTTCACAGGTTCTTTAGTCCAGAAAATGGTTCTATATAGAACCGTGAACACTCCAAGAACACTTTGCATAAATAAAAGGGTTCTTTAGGCTGTTGGAGAATGTGCTGTAGAGGGTTCTGTAAATAGAACCTCCTTCTTTTTGGTGCTGTATTGATCCCTATTACTCTGAAGAACCCTTTAATCACTGACAGGGTTCTCTGAGTGTTCACAGTGTAAATAGAACCCTGTTCTTTACAAAACCATAAGCATTTTATGAGTGAAACACAATGAAGCTGATTGAATGTTGTCATTACAGGTAACTGGACTGGATCTGTGTACCTTTCAGTGCTTCTCTGACCAGGTTCTGGGTCTCTGTGTTGAAGGACTGGATCTTACAGTCTTCCCACATGTTGTCCATGGTGGATGGCTGAAGAACCTTTGGGACAGAGTGAAGAGACTGACACAGAAACAAAACAAGCCCATTAAAGCATTAAATAGTGATGTTATCAGCCTGAATTAAGCCCCAGTGTTGAACCACTGCCCCACTGAAGCTGGAACTGGGAATTCACATGAAATTCAGACAGAGTTCATTTCTATAATCAGGTTTTAAAAGCTGTGTTTACAACACAATTGCTAACAGAGCTAGCTCTACCTCCCAGAACAACCCAAAACCCGACAAATTCACAACACACAACCGCTGAGCCCGAACGAGCAGACAAACAGAACTGCTCCAGCTCAAATAATCTGCACTTACTCACTTAACACCGCTCCAGAACCTCAACACACACACTTCAATTTCCCACGCTGGTTTTCGCTCCACACCTATAGATCAATCTGCGCGTGCGCGAAATGTAATAGGCGCTCGGCTGCGTTCCAATAAGTATGCTTGAGTGTGCAAACCTAGGGCGTTTAGCTGATGCACACTTGTGCTCTGAAGTTCTAAACTGATGTACACTTGTGTTATGAAGCTCTAAAGTGATGCATACTTGTGTTATGAAGTTCCAAGCTGATGCACACTTGTGCTCTGAAGTTCTAAAGTAATGCACACTTGTGTTTTGATCCTCTAAACTGAGACACACGTGTGCTGAAGCTCCAAGCTGATGCACATGTGTTTTGTAGCTCTAAGCTGATGCACACTTGTGTTCTGAAGCTCTAAGTTGATGCACACTTGTGTTCTACAATGCTTTACATTCAAGAATGCTTAACTAATGCACATTAATGCTCTATAGCGCATAGGTGCTGCATATTAAGTCTAGAGTGCATAATTGATATATACTCAACTTTTAGAGTGGTGTTACCTTGGACCTGGAGGCACCCATGCACTGCATGTTTCTGTGGATTCCCTGTTTTAACACACTCCATTGCAACTCTGAAAGGGATTGTTAAAGGGCTGATTAGTTCTATTTCACAGTGCAGCTCTCATTTCCAAATGCAAGGCTTTCTCTCTGCCCTTAAATCTGCTGCTTCACAAGAGCACCCCACTTCTGTGGCAAGTTTTTGGAAACATGGCATCACAGCTTGGCTTGTAACAAATGCCACCTGTGGATACTTGTGTTGCCTCCGTAGTCGTTTCTCTAGACAAGGTGGTGCATTCAGAGATATGTTGTCTGAGCACAGTAATTCAAGTACTCAGATGATGAAATTGTCAGAGCTTACAGCCTGCTTCATGGCTTGGGGTGTATTACAGGCTGTCAGTCAGACTGTATTTGGAGTCCAAGCTGGCTGCATGGGCCTTGACTTCAAAGGACCCATAGGTTTTTCAGGTTCTTCAGTTCAGATGTTGACACAGTTTCATCAGCCACTTCAGGCAAACAATCGTAAAAAGTTCAGTTCCGGCTGCCACTTTAACAGTGGAAATAGACTCCCTTCTAGAAAAAGGCACAATAGAGGAGATGGAGAGCCCCACAGCATTCAGAGGGCATTCAATTCAGTTTATTTATCTCGTGTCCAAAAAGGATGAAGGATGTCAGCCAAGGTTGCACCTATGGGCACTAAATAATTCCCTAAAACGGTTCCCATTTAAGATGTTGTTCTCTGCAGATAATTAAGGTAATAACCTCGAACCTCAAAACCTCAGCCTCCGGGATGTTTATTTCCACATGCCAGTGGCACGGGCTCACCATTGTTTTCTGAGGTTTGTCTTTCAGAACCATGTATTCCTTTTCAAAGTTCTCCAGCTTCTCTGACATTGGTATTAACAATTTTCGTCTGGAGCATGCTGGTGGTTCTGTCCCCAAATGGAAAAGGGCCTGAAAATATTGACATGCTTGGATGACTGGCTGATTTGTTCTCCTACTCAAAATCACTCTTCTGGACATCTGCAGCTTTGCGTCATGGAGCTGGTACTCTCTGTCATTTCTGAAAAGAGCTCATTATCCCCGACCCAGTCTTTTTTAGTTCATAGTTATGGTTCTGGATTCCCAGTTTATGACTGCATCCTTGCTGATGAAGTGGACATTCTGAACCCGGTAGCAAAAATCCATACGGTCCCTCCCATTCACTTCAGTTAGAATTGAGAGTGGTGTATTTGGCCCTGTATCACTTCTTACTGAGGACAGCCAGCGATGACCTTCTATGGCTTGCCCTCTTTGTGGAGGTTGTGGATGATTGCTTTCTGGACAACTGTTAGGTCAGCAGTCTTCCCTACAACTGTGATTGTGTGTTCTGACCTAGGCATCA
Organism: Acestrorhynchus altus; assembly: GCA_034509495.1. NCBI lineage: Eukaryota > Metazoa > Chordata > Actinopteri > Characiformes > Acestrorhynchidae > Acestrorhynchus > Acestrorhynchus altus. The sequence continues at coordinate 8,172,335 of CM067504.1, forward strand.
TGGGTCAGAACACACAATCACAGTTGTAGGGAAGACTGCTGACCTAACAGTTGACCTTGGCATATTTTTTACCTGGTTTGAATAGTAATTTACTCAAAATGAAATATTCAATCAATATTCTCATAATTTGAGAAACTGGATTTCTGACTGGAAAGTAAAACATAAAGGCCTGATCATATTTACTTTACATGGAATGAATATGATATATATGACAATTTACCTTATTGACTCAAATTATGACAAAAAAAACACTTTTTTCTTATTCCCTGAGATGCACTAGTTATCCTTATTGAGTGTGCGGTAATCAGTCACTAGGGGGCGCACAGTAACAAGCTTTTAATAGGAGCATTGATTCTGATTCATTTATGTCTTTCTATTTATTTATTTATTTATCTGACATTTACAGTTTAGATATTAGATAAATATGACACTTACAGAAGGAAGGAGAATGTGGAAAAAATAACAGAATAAAAAAAAAAAGAAAGATATAAAATGAGTGGAAACCCTAAAATCTTTCTGCAAGGTACCCCCCTCAGCCAATCAGATATAAAGAATATTTCCTCTTTGAGGGGGAGAAGAAAATAAATCCCCATGCACCATCGGCATTTGTTGTCCATTCTTTCACTTTCACTTAAGAAGCTCTTACTGAAAAAAGCAAACAGGTACATGAAACAAAGAAGCTGCTGCTGCTCTTGGAATGACTGACTGACTGCCCCACAGTCCAGAGCTTAACATATTTGGGATGACTTAGAACACACCCACCACCATGTGTAGTTAACAGATGAGATGGTATGTTTTGCATTTTGGGCAGGAGGTGTTGAAAAACTCCGCTGTGATAAAGGTAAAAATTGTATGAACATGCAAACATCTGAGCTTAGATTGAGTTGCTGAGGCTTCTGCGATTCAAAAGGATGATAAAGGGTATCAGGAACATTTAATGAGTAAGAGTTTCGACTGACATTGAGCTACACATTCAGAAGTAGTGTCTTTCAGTATGACTATGGGTATAACACAACATGCCAGACATTTTGGAAAGGAGGTGTCATGTGATAATCCGTCCCTTAATGTTCTCACTCAGATTCTGTTCTGTTGGAATAACACATGAAGTGTGCTTTCGTAAAGGGTAGGGCCACTGGTTACAGGACCTCATTAACATAACACTGGGTTGACAAAGTGCCTGTAGTGTAATATGTGACAGCAAACCATTGGTCTAAGTCAGGGGTGTCAAACTCAAATATACAGTGGGCCAAAATTTAAAACCTGAACAAAGTCGCAGGCCAACATTGAACAAATGAACCTTATATATATATATATATATAAAGCTCCTGTTTTCTGCCTTTCTTTTCGCCATTTTTGGGAAGGGGTAAGACGCTGACAGTTGTTGTATGAGGTTGCTATGACGACACAGAGGAGAGGGCATTTCTGGGTCCTGTCCTGATTTACACGCCAAAACAACAGCAGGGCATTATGGGATTTTTAGTATTAGCGGTGAATATGCTGTATAATACGGGCAGGCCAGCTCTAGTTGTCATTTGGTTTTGCCTCGCAGGCCAAATATAATTCCACTACGGGCCAAATTTGGCCCGCGGGCCAGAGTTTGACACCCATGGTCTAGGTGCTGACCACGGTGCCTCCACACATGGATTTGTTGGTGGTCTCCACCCAGACCAGGGTGGAGGATGGTGTCCACAGTTCGCAGATTTACCAGTGTGCTCCAGGTGCATCTAGTAATCAACAGCTGAGCTGAATCAGGTGTGCTTGGGTGGCAAAAGGCCACACTTTGATGGACTCATCAAAGTCCAGCAAAAAGTCAACAGTCATATGTTTCTTTTTGAGCAGTGCAACAGTAGCAGCAGGGACAGAAAAGCAGACGAGAGCACTTTTTTTTGTTGGCCTTTATGGATCAGAGAGAAAACAAAACATCATGACCCTCCACTTACTGAGAGCAAAGCACCAACAGCAGATCTCAGAGATTAATCTCAGTCATGTTGTTCTTCCAAACAAGTCTGACAAGAGTGAGACAAAAAGATGCATCCAACTTCAGTTAATATACTACCCTGAGATGAGACAATCAACACCCCCTCAAGCTGGTTCAGCGGAGTGACCTTTCACTCCACTATTCTGTTACATTACACAACTTTATTCACTCACAGATGTTCTGAACTGCAGGCATAAAGAATAACAAGTCCTCCAGACTGAGCTTAAACCAAGACGACTCAGTTATTAATATTGTATCTACATCATATAATGCTGTTATTACACAGCGAATACATGGGAAAACAGGAGATCCTAGGGTACTCACATTTGTCTTCATTTGAGATTAAGAGAATTTAAATATTTGTATGAATGTGACCACTTTTAGATAAAAAATTTAATTGCACCTACATTTATTTCTTTTTGCTTACTTGCTAAAGCTTTACATATTAGAAATTCTATTGGGAATTCATCATCCAGAGTGTTTCTGGCCTGAAATAGCAAGACTTTTGATGGGTTATTTGTAAAGATTACATTGGCAAGAATATTTATATGTTCTTCCAAATACCAGTAGTCCAAATAAAATAAAAATAAACTTTTTTTTTTATTTATGTATGTATCAGCATTATCCCACATCAGGACTTTACAAATTTGAACAATGCATGAGCAAAGAAATTGAACTCCTCTATAATTCAATATCTGGCATCAGCCCTGGCCTCTCTCATTGATTAGTCAGTCTGCATGCCGGTTGAGCATGTAGACAGCAGGAAACACAATGTGTGAACCTTTAGGATGAAGTTAGACAATCGTGACAATCAGGTGAGTGGACCCCACCAATCCAGACATACTGTACAAATGGAAGAAATCTAAGACCATTATTACCTTCCATAGGAGTGGTTATCTGAATTTTGCTGGATCTAGGCTAAGAACTCATGCCATCATAGACGGAATAATGAATTCTGAATACCAGCAAATTCTAAAGGAACTTGTCAGGATATCTGTCCTTGAGCTGAATCTCAAAAAAATGTGGGTCATGCAGAAAGACAATGACCCTAAGCACAAAAGTTGTTCTACCAAGAATGGTTAAACAAGAAAAATGTTAGTGTTTTGAGTGCTTATTCAATAGAAATGTTGTGGAAGGACCTGAAGCAAGTAGATAATGAGAGGAACATAACAGAATTGAAGCTGTAAATTCTATATACTTTTAGGTCACATTTATGCAGAAATATAGAAAATAATATAAAGAATTCACAAACTTTTAATCACCACTGTATAAAGCACATGCACTTTTCAGGCCTTGGTCTTATTCCCAGATCCTTTCAGCTGCAATCACAGCTTAGAGAACAGCTTGGTAATACGAGATCAGAGACAAAGCAAGGTTGTGAAAGCTCTTTTATGTCATAAGAAATTACAGACATTTCCATTCATGGCACAATGAACAAAACAGCACACTGCACGGGCAAGTTCTGATGGCTCAGAGTGATTTTATAGACTGTTCGACCCAGCACTGAAAGGCTGTAGCACATCACTAACTAAACATGAGCATGTGATTGTTTATGTAATACTTAAAACACTTATGAAGTCATAAACTCCAAACTCAGAAAGTCCACATCCTAGAAACAGTTCATACATTTAGCTGAAAGACAGAAAGTTATGAGAGATGTCGAAGTCAATCAAAAACACTTCACTGAAAGGCAGAATTCATAACGGCTTAGGCCTGATGTAGTTTAGTTTGCCGCCAAAAAAGCTCTGACCTGCTGAGGTTTAGACTCTACAAGACCTCTGAAGGTGTTCTGTGGTATTTGGCACCTAGACATTAGTAACAGATCCTGTATGTAATGTAATGTAAGTGCGAGTCAATGATCCTGGTTCTCCGGTTATCCTTCCTTGGAGCAACTTGGTATGGTTGGTTCTGATACTTGGAACACCACAGTAGACCCAACTCAGCTGTTTAGACCTCACAATTTGGTTCTTGTCAAAGTGTCAGATTCTTTCCCTTAATTCTTTTTCACTACTTCAAGAACTGACTGCAGCTTCGTATTGCTGCTGTCCAGTGAAAATCACGTATATATCCATTTTTGCCCATTGTTTGTTTTCTCCATGGTTCAAACACTTTTGCCTTCTCCTCTAAAGTTGCTCTTCTGGAGATACACGTTTTCATTGGACCCTTGACAGGGAGCCATTGGAACCAGATGACCATTATCATTCAATATTAAACATGGTTATAAACTCACAATAATGCACATTCAATGTATTACTGGTAAAATTAAAGACCTTTATGGCACAGTTTTAATGTTATCCTTCATGTTCAGTAAACAGAAATTCTTTTTAAATGTGAAAAAAAACAACAACATTATTTTTGTTCACTATAGAGATTTCTTCCCTTATCAATACCTACAATATACATAATGTCATTTGAACAGGGGTGCCCAAACCTTTACACACTACTGTAAGGGTCATGTACTATTATGAATGCTGCCCTTCAGTAAAGCTTGTTAAAAAGCCTGATTCATATCATCATATCCATCTAAATGTAAACATTCTCTGTCTTTTGATGATGTCAACATGTTTCAATGTGCTCAGCTAGCTCAGATAAGGGAGGGAATTTGGAGGAATTCTGACTTTAAATTGATCAGTTTCTTCAATTTTAATGGAAAAGTCCATAAACAAAACAACCTCAACAGCAAAGGCAACTGTTAACACCATTACACAAACCTTTAACACCCATCACTTTACAGTGTAATGCAGTGTTTTCCTTACAGAAGAAACTCCAGAGTTGAAAAGGCACGGAGTTCAGAAAATGCAACACAAAAATACCCGATAGCCATTAAAACTCACTGTGTAAAATCCCTAAACTCTACCTAAACTGTTCAATGTTAAAGAAACAGTTAAAATGGAGAAACACAATCATTTAGATTTGCGGAAGGCTGCTACTTCAGTCAATGTTTATAAGCTCATCATCAAAATAGTTGCACCCAGAAGGAATTAACGGATTGCAAAGCATGACTGTCATAATGTCGTGCCAGACTGTAATAGTCACTCAGAATGACAGCGGCTCATCTTCAATGACGAGTTATACTTTTGATGGAGACAACCAACAAATCTGTGAGCGGAGGCATCGTAGCCAGCGCCGAGATCAAGTTTGTTGTCATGTGTCACACGTCCAGAAGGCCTGGTGTCATGGTGTGGGCTGCAATTTGATAGACCCTATGTTACATTAATGAGGTCCTACAACCAGTGGCACTACCTTTTCTAAATGCACTCTCCGGTTTGCCATTCCAACAGGACATAGAGTTCTGTTCTCAAGAGCTTGCCTTCAAGTCAGATAATACACCATGGACAGTCCATGATCCCTGATTGAAAATGTGTGGGATGCTATTGGACATGCTAGCACTACACCTCTACCACAAAATCGGCAGGGGATAGATTATCGCATTAGGAAACACTACAACTCCTTTCTGAGACATGTGGAATGTTGTGTTATACCCAATGTCATACTGAGAGAAACTACTTCTGTATGTGCAGCTTAATAAACAATGACCAGATCAGTCTAAACGATTAATCAATTATTGTTCTAGTTGCAACTATTTTTGACGATAAGTGTAGATAAAATTGGCTCAAGCTAGACAAGGTAATCCATTGAACTCAAATAACATTCGGTATACTGGTCAACCAGTAAAACTAGGTGACTTACCAGTATAGGGTACACACTTAAAATCATGGTTATACAAGGGTTCTTTAGTAAAGAAAATGGTTCCATATAACATTTTTCGGAAAGAACCCTTTGCATGAATAAAACTGTCTTTGCACCACGAAGGGGTTTTTCAAATGAATGGAGAATGTGCTGTAGAGGGTTCCATATAGAATTATTCTGTGGTTCTTTACCAGTTTAAAGACTTCACACTCATAACCTCTTTACATACGGTTCTTTACGAAGTTGTCTCTTCTGTGGCACAGCTTAAAAACCCACTGAAACGTATTGCATCCCTAATTCAAAGCGCACGATGATGAGGACCAAGATTAAAGTAAAGCTAATGCTACTCAAATCATCCCAACAAGGGATGAGGCAAGAGGTGATCTTGCATCAGGTCTACTCGTCAGTAACAGCACCTCTATGTGTTACTCAAGGCTAGCAGGTAGTTTAAAAATAAAATGGCATAAAATTGACTAATTTCAATAACTGAAATTATTTCTGGGACAATGTATTTATGCGACTGTTATTGTGACTGCCTACACCCGGTCACCTTCCACTTTAAGTACACAGTTTATTCCTAAACCTTGAACGGGTGTTGGACAGTGAACCTGCCCCATGACATCACTGGCCCTATGACATCATCGAATATTATTATATGAGGATTAAGAGATTTACACATGCTGATCTGAAAATGGTATCACTGATATGAGCAATACAGCACAGTAATGACAACATTATTACTCATAACCCTGACTAACTGCACTCAAAACACAAAACAGGGACAGCATTAATGAGAGGAACATACATAAGAATACACGTACAGGAGATACAGAAGGTGGGATATGTTTAAGAGTTTCAGTGTGAAACCCGTCGCTGGGCCTTCATAACGCTCTGCACAGTTGCTTATTATTATGATTACAATTATTATTTTTTATATCATTTCAGTCATGGAACGGCACATTTTCTTCTGTTCTTTGTGTTGCATTGCAGCTGTTTGAGGAGATGGGAGCAGTGCGGGATCAGTGTCTGGTCTGTAGAGGTGTTCAGCTTCATCACCAGCGCTTTCAAACCTCACACAGCATCTCCAACAGGTCCACTAACCTTCTAGCCAATCAGCTTTGCCACACAACTAACCAACAGCAGAGCGCAGTCATGTCACTCTTTGCCAATTGGCACTTCAAGCTGTCAGTCCAGCCTATTCTTCCAAAAACGTCCCTCCACGGTCTCTGTCTCCATGGCAACCTGGCTGGAAGTCCTTGCTTGCTTTAACAGACGTTTGAGTTTGTGTGGTTTTTGTTTGTGTGTTTTTCTGTTGTTGTTTTTTTTTTTTTAACTCATCAGCTTGCCGTTACATGTTTTGTGTGACGGGGGTGACATAGTTGCGAGGGAACATTCCAGTCTGGCCGTGGCATGCGCCCTTCCACCAGTTGGGGTCTGAGTTGTCCAGCACCTGGACAAAATCTCCACGTCTGAAGCCTAGCTCACCCTCCTCTTGTGGGTCAAAATCGAACAGAGCCTGCACGTACGTGGAGTGCTGCAGAAAGATATGTACACGCACACACACGCACACGCACACACACACACACACACACACACACACACACACACACACACACACCAACAGCTTTTTGAATCAAATCACAATACAATTACTAGTAGTCTTTTCACTATAAGTATTATATATGTTGTGTGTATTTCATAATGCCTAAGCAGCTGTCTAACCAGGCATTGTGTGTGTGTGTGTGTGTGTGTGTGCATCTCAAAAAAATTGAATATTGTAAAAAGGTTCATTTGTGTTCATTGTTTCATACAAAACGCTAAGTATCAAATTTTATATCATTACATATAAAGTGACATATTTCATATTAATGTCTGATGTAAAAACATCTGATCATTATCATTTGATTGTCCACAATAGATGGAGCCTGGCTCACCTGTGGAACTTGCTCGATGTCTCTGAGGAAAATGGGCTGGTTCCTGGAGACTGAGGTTGAGCGGTGGTAGTCCACCAGAGAGTTCAGAGAGTTAAACTTCACCACCCACAGGAAATACTTCCCCGCGCCGTCTCGCAGGACTTTAAAGTGCTGAACATCATTTCCAAACCTAACAGCAACAACAACATTCCATGTTTAGTGTTCTGGCACAGTGAGCAGGTTTTTACAGTAAAGGTTTTTAAAACTAAACTCTGAATAAAAAGCACATTAGACTGCACTGTCTGCAGAGGACACACCACAGTAATGCTGAGAACAGCCGTTCACGATAGCAGTGACATTCACAATCCACTTTACATTACACAGGTAAACACAGCATTCAGTTATAGTGTCATGTGTGAGTGCAGAGAATACAGTACAATAGAGTGGAATAGAATTAAAATCATAGAATACAGAACAAGAGGATAGAGATGAACAGAATACAGAGCAATAAAGTATGCAATAATAGAATAACAGAACACCATACAACAGAACAGAGAAGAACAGAAGTGAAAAGAACAGAGCAAATAAAATGGGAATAAAATAGAATAGAATGTACTGCAGTTGTAGGTAGCAACCTACCTGCCGCACTCTCCCTTGGGTACTCTTGCTTAATTATAACGGAATGAAATAGAACAGAATAGAGCAAAAGAGAAAAACACAACAAATACAACAAGCAAAAAATAAAGTAGAAGAGGACAAAATAGAACCAAATGTGGACATACTTTACAGACAGAGAGAAGTCCCCCGGTGCACTCTCACTCTCTCTGATGAGAAAAGCTCCATCGTGCCTCTGTTTATTCAGCATCTCCTCGGCCTTCGCACGTGGTATCTTCCCGTAAAACCACCTGTGTTTGCAGGTCAGTAACATTAGTATTGTTTTTTTTTTGTATTCTGTAGTGACATAGACTGTACAGACCAAAACATTGGGATACCTGCTCATTGTTTCTTCTGAAACCAAGGATATTAAAAAGGAAAGAAGGATATTAAATCATCCTGCTTTTACTGGATTAACCGTCTCTACAGCAAGTGGGAAAACTTCCCTCTAGACTTTGGAGCATTGCGGATTTGTTTGCAATCAGTTTGGCAAGAACATTAGTGGGGTCAGGATGTTGGATGATCACCATCCGACAGGTCATCCCAAAAGTATTAGATGGAGCACCACCATACCAGAGAACACAGTTCCACTGTGCTCGCTGCTGTGCACCTGGCATCAGACATGGTGCCAACAGGTTCATGTTCATTTGCTCCAGAGATTCATATACTTTTGGGCAAAATTTCCCTTTAAACTAGCTGAATGCATTGAGTAGAAGAGGAGTGTATGTAGTGCATCACTTTAATGATATATCTGCACACACTGGAGTGACGGATTACAGCTCGTACTCACGGATGTGGCTTCATTTCGATGTAGTTCTTGGGGATAAAGCCTTCTTTTCCATTAAGCTCGGCTTTGTACCAGTTCTGGTCACATTCTTCATTTAACACCTGCAGGCAAACAGCAGAGTTCAGAACCAGTATTGTGCAATAAAGTTACCCTCACAAAGGCAAACAGTATGCATAGAGTACAAAAGTACACACACACACACACACGCACACAAGCACGCACACACGCAAGCACACGCACATTATTTATGCTCAGGAACTCCCCTGCAGGTGGAAAGTGTACTGTACAGCAATAAAGGCAAATTAAGCTTCAAGCTCACTCCCTCAAGGATAGCTGTACACGTGCATTTTTTGACAAGCTGAGACACAGAAGCTAAGCTGAATCTGATGCAAAATAAGCATGTAGACTGAGGCAGTAAAGCACACCCATTGGTGAAAAAAATAGCTGTACCCAGAAGGAATCAACTGATTGCAATGCATGACTTCTATGGTCTAGAGCAGTTGCGTCAATCCGGGTCAGAAATGATCCGATGTGGCTGCTGGTTTTCATTCCACCCAAATGCAAGCTCACATGATCAATTGAAGATTGGCCTATAGTTTAAGTGAATGGAATCAGTTGTTGCTGCTGGTTGTTTAGAATAAAACCAGAAGCCACATCAGCCCATTTCTCACCCAGTTTGACACCCTTGGTCTAGCGCTAAGTCATGTAATCACTCAGAAGGGCAAACTTTTGTCTTGTTGGAGACGACCTATGAATCCGTTGTGGAGACACCATGGTCAGCACTGGTTTACTGTCATATGGCACACATCCAGAAGGCCTGGTGTCATAGTATGGGCTGCATTTTTGTACAATACCAGATCACATTTGGCTTTCATTACAGGCAATCTGATAGCCCAATGTTACATTTATGAAGACTTGCAACCAGTGGCTCCACCTTTTCAAGACAAACACACATCAGTCCCTATTCCAATAGGACAACACTCATCCGTATAATGCTGCTGTCTCAAGATATTGCCTTGAAGACACAGATACTATGCCATGGCCAGTCACATTACCAGACCTATACAATGGTGCTTTACATATAGAAAATAAACAAATCCTTGTTTACAGTCCTGAAGCAGCCTTTCAGGTAATCTGAGTCAATATGTGCATCATAACAACTTCATTTCTCAATATTATAATCGAATAATGCATCATTTAGTGAAAAGCATTCAAGCAATACAGTTTTTTTTCCACATATCTGTCTATTTACAGTGCTTTCTTTTAGTGGCCCATGGTTTAGCCCCACCCTCTCTGTTCTGCATGTTTAGAGGCAGCAGTATTGGCTGCGGTTCTGAAACCGAAGGATCTGTTCTATAAATAATACACAGGAAATATCCCTCATTTCAGCTTTAACCCACACACAACATCCTGTATACATAAGCTTGCCTTCAGCCCAGCCAGAAACTGAAAAACCTGTCCAAACTAAACTAATGACTGGCTGAGGGGCTGCAGAGGTGGGTGAGCTGCAGATCAGGGCCCAAAAAAGAATCTTCTCTTCAGTCAGATGTGGTTCAGACACAAGGCTGCACAAGACGACCACATATTACTGTGATCAATTCCATCACAATACTCTATTCTGAGTGGACAGTGGGTGTGGTCAGCACTTAGACAACACTGCATGCCAGCACAGATCATACAATTAACCATAAAAGAAAGTCTGTATACAACAAGAACCAATTCACCTGATCGCCATGTTTTTGGAATGTGGGAGGAAACTGTAGACACCAGACAAAGCCCACAGAGAGACAGGGGGAACATGAAACTCCAGATAGGGCCCCAAACCCAAGACCCCAGCGCTGGCATTTGAACGTGCCAACTGTGCCTTGCCTTCCATGCCATGTTCTTCTTTAGTTTAGAACAGTAGATGTGGACTAATGTTGGACTTGGAACAAGCAAATCTGGTCCGATTACACACTGGGTTTTGGTACACTTCTGGGTTGTGTACCTCTTGGTGAGAGATCTTTAGAAACTGCTAGATGTCCCTCTATGACACACTCAAAGACATTTTGCCAAGCTGACAGACTTTGAGAGAAGGTCAATCATTGGACAAAAAACCCCCCCCAGAAAGATCATTTCGACGTATCGTTTGCCACCTATCATCAGGAAATGTTTTGAGCAGGAATGGAACCGAATTATATTTAGGTTCTGTGTGGGATTTGCCGATGTTCAGGTTTAGGTATGGAGGCCTTGCAATACGCACTTCAAACCTGTCTTGCTTTGTGTTTACAGAGATAAGTACAGTGTTTCTTAGCAACATTTGAATATTATTTCCTGTAAACTAAAGAAGCTCTTATCAGATACCAAATGTCTTAATCGATTTACTGAATTTGATATCAGTGATTAATCATGTTAATTTGATTTAGTATTGCTTAACCTTTAGCACCCTAGGCCAATTCTGTGGACTTTTTATAGTTTATACTTTTATTCACCAAAACATGTGAAAAGTATTTATAGAAGACTGTCACACATACCTGATATTATTTTTCATGAGATCATAGGATACCCAAAATTTGTCTTCATTCAAAATTTTATTGTTTGTATGAATTTTACCAAGTCAAATATTTACTTGTGTCTACAATCTACTGTTTTTTTGTTACAAGGACTAAAAACACTTTATATCTTAGAAATAATGTGGGAAATTGGTCTTCCAGTGTTTTTGAACTGAAAATGAAAGTGTTTTGTAATTATTTGATTGACAGGGATATTTATAATAAGCTCTTCAAAATACTGGACAAACAAAGCCAAAGAACGTCCTTTATTATTTTAGTTATTTAATGTATGTATCAGTATTATCTCTTCTCAGGACTTTTATTCTGGAATTTGAACACTGTGTGAGCAAAGAAACTAAATATCTGGGTCAGTGACATCATTATTCCCATCCCTCTCACTGATCAGTCAGAGTCTGTATGCAAGTGGAGCATGTACACATGGACAGAGCAGTAAACATGCACTGGAAGCTCCTTTGGCATTTAAACTGGGATTTAATTCAGTTGGAAATGAGTGATTTTTAGCTGTTTCTGAAGTGGATTACTCATTGATAATTCATCATGTCTGTAGTTACTCTGATAAGAAGCTTAGAATACCAGCATGTAACTGCCTGCAAAATGCGGATCTCGGGTTTTGAGATTTTAAATGGCATATTTTTGAAAACGTTGTCTAAACACATTATGAACATGTCCTTTTTAAATGCAGCTGCAAATCTGATCTGCCGCACCTTGTTCTCCAACATCAGGAAACAAAACCATATTGTGAAGCACATTATGACACTGTCTTTATGATATAAACATTCTTTAGGGCTCAACATGGCTGAAAATGTACAACACTATGGCTTCAAAGATGCCATCTGTAGCTCAGAGCTTTGCCAGCCTGCAGGGAACCAAATTTGAAGTACAGATTCAGCAAAATACACATTTCAAGACATGTTTTGTGCCTAATGTTGGCTTTTTAAGTTTAAAGTCAAGCAAAGATGCTGATGATCATACTTACACTTATATTAATTTTAAGCAACATAACGGAAGATGATACCAGAACTATTAGCATGGTGATTACTGCACCAGCCTGACCAGTACAGCTTGATCAAACTGAACCTTCTATTATGAGTTTGCTACTTTGGGGGATGAGGTATATTTGATTTCATCAAACTGTCACTTTAAGAGTGAAACACTAACAGTGTGAGAATGAAAACGCTAAACCGAAAGGGCAGATTAGTTCTGGAAGGTTCTCGCCGCTTCTCTGTGGGTAATCCAAACACACATTAATCAGCTCTCATTCACCACACAAACCCAGCTTTAATATAAACACACCAAACTGAAACAGCCTGGGTGGGACACAGACAAGGCCTGATCCATAAACGTCCTGATGTCCATGGTTACAAAAAACACATAATTAAATATGTGTATATATACTTAAATCCTCAAAAGCTTCTTCAGCAAAGGCAGTGGTTAAATATACAACATAACAAACGGTTAAATGACTATTTGCCTGGTTCTTCATATACAAAGAAAACCCCTTACAGGTTCTATACTTTACCAAAGCGGTTCCATTATTGCTATGAAAGCAGTAACTCTGAAAGGACCCAGAGTGTTTATGGATCCACTGAGTGCAGTAATGTCCATGAATATCAGGGATGTACAGGTAGGTCAGAGGAAATTAAAAATGCAATTACACTGAATGAGTGTGTGTGTGTGTGTGTGTGTGAGTGAGTGTCTGGAATGTGTACACTGTTTAATGAAGACCATTTTCAGTGTCCATCAGGAAATTAGGCATACAGTATGTTGTCCCAAATTAGCATAAGCACATTTTCCCCTTGTATCTGTCACAGTGTGTGTGTGTGTGTGTGTGTGTGTGTGGGAAGAGTGAAAAATCTGTCCCAATTTCATCTGTTCCAGAAAAAAAATCAGCAAAACAGCAGCTACTCAACCCCCACCAGAGAGAGATTGAGAGAGAGAGAGAGAGAGAGAAACAGAGAGGGAGAGAAAATACCTCAAATCCATCTCTCTCGCGAGAACCTCAAATATATAGGTCATCAGAACAAAGAGAGAGCGAGACACAGAGACAGAGAGAGGGAGAGAAAGGTGGAGAGAATGGAAGTAGAAAGATACCAAGTGAAAAAGAGGTTTGAGAGGAGAAAAAGAAAGAGAGATTGAGAGTGGGAGAAACAGAGTGTGAGAGAGAGATTGGATCTCAGTGAAACTGGACATGTGGAGTTTGAAGGATTGGGAAAGACTAGGAAAATAAACAAACAAATAAAGGAACCCTAAAGGGGATAAGGAGACTGTTCTCACCCTTCATTTAAAATTACATAATTATTACACAATGTTTCCTTAAAGCAACCAGAACAAGCTGAACTCTGGGCCTTTGTGTTTAATGGGCAGAGTTTATTTCAGAACGAGAGCTTACAGTAATCTGAAGGTATGTTTCGCTGTGGACACCAGAAGACTCAATGATGAACCAGCTTAAAGAAACGTCTGTAAGTGGATATTGGTGAGTTTGAGCTGAGCATTACTAAGTAAACTCTACATAATAATGACATCCTACTGAATATTCTTTGAGTGTCCTCTGGGAAAACATGTGGTGAGGTGTTACTCAGCTGAACATCACCTCCAACGCTCTGCTACAATGTGACTAACTCAACTTTTACATGGTGTTGATGATGACAAACTGTGAGATCACAGTTCTGCTGATCACCTCAACACTGTAAGTGCTATCCACTCTGCTCCAACCTGCATCCTACCTCTACACAGTCACGTTGGACAGTGATGACTAAGTTATTGCAATGATGATGATGATGGCATTTTATGGTGACTAAAGGTGATGTCAAATCTGATTCGACAACACCCCACCAAACCTCTTCCAATCTGTCCCTATTTCTTTTATCCATGTGCTCCATCTGCTCCATCCTGCCTCTTTATTGTGTTCCAAACTCCTACATACCCAACATGATCCTTCTTCTCCAATATACCCAAGTATACTATACACTACTGTATACACTATACTACACACTTTGGACCTGCTTTCTTTGTCCATCTGTCTCCAACCTGGACCTACCCCTCCAATCCGCCAGAATATAATGCCCCCCTCCAACTTGGATCTACTCCTTCAGTCTGGCTCAAAATACCAAACCCCTCCATCCTAGTAATGCTCCATTAAAATGTCAGGGATGCTACTGGATACAAAATCTGCAGGAACTACATGAGAATGTAATCAGCAAGCTGTATGGGATGGATTATCACACCATTTGGAACCTCTACCACTCCACTCTGAGACACTACTTCTATATGTGCAATAAATATTTCCATATCAGTCAAAATCTTGAATGATATATTGTTCCTGGTGACCTGGTTCCCAATAGTACTGCAAACCGAGAGTTCCTTCTGAGTGCTGCTATGTTTTTTGACATTGATTGTAGACAACAGTGACTCACGCTGGCAGATTAGACAATCAACTGAACTCAAATTATAAAATTCCATATGCTGGTCAACCATTATAACTAGCTGACTTACCAGTATAGGGTACGCACTTAAAAAATATGGTTATTCAAGGGTTCTTTAGTAAAGAAAATGGTTCTATATAGAACCACTAACATTCACAGAACCCTCTGCAAATGTTTATACTGAGAGACACTACTTCTGCATGTGTAGCTCAATAAACATTGCTCATATACAGGGGTTGGACAATGAAACAAACACCTGGTTTTAGACCACAATAATTTATTAGTATGGTGTTCTAGGGCCTCCTTTTGCGGTTAATACAGCGTGAATCCGTCTTGGGAATGACGTTTTTTTGGATACATTCATCACCCGAACATCCCTTTCAGACAGCTTCCTCTTGCATCCACAGTTAATCCTGTTGGATGTGGTTGGTCCTTCTTGGTGGTGCTGACATTACCCTGGATACTGTGGCTCTTGATACAACACAAAGACTTGCTGTCTTGGTCACAGATGCGCCAGCAAGACGTGCACCAACAATTTGTCCTCTTTTGAACTCTGGTATGTCACCCATAATGTTGTGTGCATTGCAATATTTTGAGCAAAACTCTGCTCTTACTGGTGCAATGTGCAATTAATGAAGATTGG
>CM067504.1:8192973-8320748 GCA_034509495.1 Acestrorhynchus altus
AATAAACGGTTCTGCTGTTAAGACTGTGGGGGAAAAAAGCTCCGTCTGACATGTAAAGTGACTTGTAATGACAAGTATGAGAAGATGGAGAGCGGTTATTGCTGTTATTACTGGTTTCTGCTGACGCAAAGCTCCGTTTTCTGATCCTTCACTTTCAGCAGCTAATTTTAGCCCCACTGCAGTTCAGCTTTTCAATCTCAGAATAATCGAATCCAGCATGCAGCCTTGAGCCATCCGTCCTTCAGCCAACACATTTCAACCTCCTGCTCCTTGTAGAACTTCTAGAAGTTCTGGAACTCCAGACACTGGAATGCACGTTGACTTAAATTGAACCACTGGTTTTGGTACCAATGGAGGTACTTCAATTAGAAGAGTATTTAAATACTGTCTGCCAATAATCAAACACATTCTAAAACCTAGACAGCTGAATAGCTTAGATTATGGATCATAGCTGATACATGATTTTAATTACATGCCACACATGATCTTTGGGTTCTGTGGTCTATGACAGGACTCAACTTTTTTTTAGTTTGAACTGCAAAAAAAAGAATAAATCATAAACCTCTACAGCCCCCTAATGGTCATGGAAATCCACCACCAGTGTGGATCAAAATATCTGATGTCACACTTTTCTGTTCCTCCAACTCAATCACTTCAACTTTTCAAGAATCCTACAGGCACCCACATCACGATCACATGTTCTTCATTAGCCAACCACAATCTGTTCAGTAGATATTTACAACACGTTCATGTTTCTCCACATCAATGTAAGTGTGTGAAGTATTCAGTGGATTTTCATCATTTTACATCCAAGAGTGCCTGGTTTGTCCATGAGTAATTACATTTGGAACATGTTGACCAAAACAAAGAAATCCAACTCTGACCAAGAGTTCCTAATAAACACGTCAAAAAAAAACCAAACAGTTGCACCCAGAAGCAATCAATTGACACAAACGTACCCAGGATCCGGAAGACCTACGCAAACCATAGAGAGGCAGGAGCCACAGATTGTCCAAAATGCACGGAGTGACACAACAGCCATAATTACGGATATTCACAGAGCACTGATGCCCTCCATGAGTCATCCTGTTACTGCCAGCACCATTGGCAGATGGCTGCATGATGCAGGACTACATGCATGCAGACCATTATGACTACTGACTACCGACTACTACTAGCAATCTTGCTTTTGTCTTGGTCTAGACAACCAACAAATCTGTGGCTGGAAGCACGGTGGTCAATGTCAACGTGTAAATATAAGAGAGGACATGAACAGAATAATGCACAATGTCAGAGGTGGGTTCTGAAACTCTGTATGCTGACAGATGCACCAGCTCATCACTGTCCTCATCTTCCCTCCCTATAGAACCAAACAAAGACTAACCTTATGATTTGATTTTGGCAACCAAACTCAAACAACAGCTCTCTACAAAAGTTCTCCACAAAACAGAAGTGTTTGATGGGTTTTGATGGTGTTGTGACTAGCACAGTCTGGGCACTGAGCATTCTTATGGAGATTAATGATTAAAAGTGGCCTAGAACATAGAGAAAGATGAAATGCTTTGAACTCAGTGGTTTAGTGGAAAGAGTGGGGGGGAGGGGGAAGAGCGGGAGAGAGAGAGAGAGCTGAGAGAGGGACAGAGAGGCCTGGGGGGCTTGAATAGCAGCATGGATCTTGCGGTCTAAATTCTATTAGGAGTGGAAGAAGATGGCAGGGATTCTTGAAGC
This sequence comes from Acestrorhynchus altus, assembly GCA_034509495.1. Lineage (NCBI taxonomy): Eukaryota > Metazoa > Chordata > Actinopteri > Characiformes > Acestrorhynchidae > Acestrorhynchus > Acestrorhynchus altus. Next base: position 8,194,702 of record CM067504.1, read on the forward strand.
CCCTCACTGCAGCTTGGGGAGTCCCAGCCAAATGGGGCGGGGTTGGGTGGGAAGGGGGTTTGTGGATTTAGTTCTGGAGTGTCACAGCGACCACATAACTGCAGGGCTGCTTGTGCAACACTCTTCTGGATCAGGGCCGAGAGCATCACAGGCTTTAGAGAATCGTTATAAAACCCGAGTCTTGTCGCCATTTTTATAACTGGGGTTGAAAAATGTGTGAAAATACTGTTCGTTCCTGTAAAACCTGGTCAAAAATGAGTTAGCAATGACCCAGTACAATGCTGCGGATCAGGCCTGATCCAGGCGTACTTAAATGGATTATTGGCCGTTCTAAAGGGAACAGTAAATATTAGTAATTCATAAACAAAATGTGAGAAATAGCCGATTAAATATATATTTTAATTAAATTACATTTTTATCAAAGTTATTGTCCAGGGGTTGGACAATGAAACTGAAACACCTGGTTTTAGAGCACAATAATTTATTAATATGGTGTACTAGGGCACCCTTTTGCGGCCAATACAGAGTCAATTCGTCTTGGGAATGACATTTTTTGGATACAATCCGGGTTAACACCTGAACATCCCTTTCAGACAGCTTCCTCTTGTGTCCACAGTTAATCCTGTTGGATGTGGTTCGTCCTTCTTGGTGGTGCTGACATTACCCTGGATACCGTGGCTCTTGATACATCACAAAGACTTGCTGTCTTGGTCACAGATGCGCCAGCAAGACGTGCACCAACAATTTTTCCTCTTTTAAACTCTGGTATGTCCCCCATAATGTTGTGTTCATTGCAATATTTTGAGCAAAACTGTGCTCTTACCTGCTAATTGAACCTTCACACTCTGCTCTTACTGGTGCAATTAATGAAGATTGGCCACCAGGCTGCTCCAATTTAGCCATGAAACCTCCCACACTAAAATGACAGGTGTTTCAGTTTCATTGTCCAACCCCTGTAATTGCACTGGCCATAACAAATAGATCACCTTTCATGTACGGCATTTTTGGGGTCCTTGAGGCTGAAATAGACACTACAAACACTGAGACAGACATTACATCTATACCCCCACAACAGACAGTTAAGAGTGAACATAGAATTAAACCAGCCACAATGGGCTGGTAGGGGCTGCTGATAGCAGTGGGTCATCTTCAGTGGTGGAGACCAATCAATCTGTGTGTAGAGGCACCGCGGTCAGCACCAAGATCAATGGTTTTTTGTCATCCTTGGTCTTCATTACAGGCACTTTGAAAGCAAAACTTTACATTAATGAGTTCCACCAACCACTGACCCCGTCTTTTCTGAACGCACACTCTGGTGCACTATTCCACAAGGACAACCCACATTTGCATACTATTGCCACCTCAAGAGTTACTACTGCCATACCTTTGCCTTCAAGACACAGATACTATTCTGTGATACCTATGCTTGATTGAAAATGTCAGGAATGCTACTGGACACACTATCAACACCCCAACCCTACCTCACAATCGGCACATACTGAGTGAGAATATTCAAGCTGCATGGGATGGATAATCACAGGACACCATCAGGAACCTCTTCTTCTCCAATGAGACACATCTGGCATGAACGTTTATACTGTTGTGGGATTTCATTGTGAGGATAATCACCACCCCTTTTCATCCCGAAAGTACTGGATGGAGCATCATCAATCCAGAAAACACAGTTCCAATACTCCACAGCTCAATGCTTGGGGGATTTATGTCCTTCTAACCCACACTTGGCATTAGGCCTGGTGCCCAGTAGGTTCATGTTTATCTTCTCTACAGGGACTAAACAAGTTGTGTGTGTTTGCACATCTGTTGCACATCTGTTACCAATCATCTGAATGCATTCATTAGATTGGTGTCCACAAACATTTGGACACAGTGCATGTTTCTGCTTACGCAACACAGATTTAATTTTTAGCACTTTAACTGTGTAATTACTAAGTAATAAGCCATAAGACTTTTAGAATTCCTGTTTACACTCCCGTCAGAGTTTAATTCCACAGAGCAGGAATACGCTGCATCATCAGTGAAGTTCAGGTTATTCCAAATTGTACATGGTGGCATGTGGCTGCTGACAGAGTTGATTGGACGCTGATTAGAATCTGCCACTAAAGCCGCTGCCACACTGGATTTGAGGATATTTGTGTGCAAAAATATATGGATTTCAATGAGATTTGCCATGGATGGGTTTGCGTACACAAGGAGGTGAACAAACATTGCCTGCAAGCTTTTGAGTTAAAATCTGGTGAATTATGACATATAGAATACAGAATGCTGCAGCTAGACTGCTTACCACATCAAATAAACGTTCCCATATTACTCCGTTACTTTCATCACTGCATTGGCTTCCGGTTGAGCAACGGATACGATTCAAAATTCTAACACTTACGTAGAGAGCGCTTCATGGTCAGGCTCCCATGTACATATCTGACCTTCTTCATCCACAGAAAACATCACGTTCTCTGAGATCAAATAATCTAAACCAGTTGTCTGTCCCGTTTAAAGATTCGAGGCGATCGAGCGTTTGAGGTTGTTGCTCCCAGACTATGGAATACTCTACCACACTTTTTGAGAGTTGCTGATTCAGTGGAGTCGTTTGGATCCTTTGTAAAGCACTTTGTGACTGATGTCTGAGAAAAGTGCTATATAAACAAATTTTACTCACTTACTTACAGGCAAGTGAACTATGATTATATGAGCATGGTAAAAAACACAGCATGGCCAGAAATGGTTAAATTCTTTTATAAATGAATTATTTTTTAGAGAAAGAAGTACTGTTGGGTACCACAATGGTACTGGTTCAGATGTGAACGGTTATGCAGGTTGTAACTCAAACTGAATAGTTAAGAGTGAGCCAGTTGACTGAGTGGACTGACCGAAAATAGGGCACCTGATGGTAATTCACCCAGTCCTGCAGCCGTGTGTGAACATGTTCTACCAACCTTGAGCGTCTCTCCACGCCTGAAACTCAGCTCGTCGTCCGCAGTGGCATTAAAGTCGTATTTGGCAATGGCCTCCATGGTAGAGGCTGCACAGCTTCCCACAAAGCTCTCTCTACACAACTGGAAAATTAAAAGAGTCAAATTAGCTTTGTGCAAACAGACCACATGCTAGAACATCCTCATGGGGAAGACCAATCTGGGACATTATAGGCTACAGTGGGGCAGAGCTTAGAAATAACTGGGCCAGAATAGGAAATGTATGCATAATGCCAACTAACTGTAGCCTACTCTTACATTTCCATCAGTTGTGGAGTGAACTGAAGAGCCTCCATTAGTGAAAGGTTATACTGGGGGCTTTAACCCTCTGATATCCTTTATTTGAAACACTTTTTAAGCTGTTTATATTAATAAGCATAACTAAAACTACATATTCCAGCAGCCCACGGCAGTGTATAACAATGTTAATCACAGTGAATATTAATATCGGTCATCACAAAACCATAATTCAGACTAACATCAATAGTAAATGAAGTATCTCAGTGATCAATACATAAACATGCATTAAATGCTACAGAGAAATATTGTGTATATTTGTCAGAGTATCACATCCATCAGTGTTGGCTTTAAAGGAGTCATACGCTGCTTTTGTCTTATGTTTTATATTTGTTCAAAGTTAAACAGAGATACTTATATGGTCTATCATCTGATTGGTTGTCCTGTAACATCTATCATAAAAAACAACAACAACACAATCCAGCCTGAAACACTCAAATGCAACTCTTAGAAGTTCCGCGTGCTTTAAACTACAGTAGTGCATCTCAAAAAAGGTTCGCAATCACAATTTCATTCAAAAAGGTCTATTATCATAGAATCATATTTTATATTTATTAGACATAAAGTGACATATCAAGACTTTCTGTTTGATCAGTTTGGCTTATAGCGCATAAAAAACACAAATCGAGAATCTTGAAACATTAGAAAAATGTTATACACATTTTAATAGCTTACTAATCACAGTATCAACTTTAAACCAAAAAAAGTTGCAAAAAATCACTTTATATGTAGCAAAAATGAATTATGACAGTTGAATTTTTCACAGTATTTTAGTTTTTTTTTATAGATGCACAAGTACCTAAAAATCAGCGTAACCCACAGAGCACATAGTAACCGACCACATCACCCACAACACTGACTTCATCTACACCAACCTCATCACCACAACACTCACCTCATCTACACCAACCTCATCACCACAACACTCACCTTATCTACACATCTAGTTTAAAAGTCCCAGCAGCCTTCCAGCGCATGTTTACTGCTCTGTCCACCTGAACATGCTCAACCTGCATACAGACTCTCACTGATCAGCGGGAGGGGCGTGACTAGTGACGTCACCCACCCAGATATTCGGATATAGAGGAAAACGAGAAGGGAGGGGCTGTTCGCTCTTTTTTTGCCTCACAGTGTTCAGAATAGCACAGATTTCAGAATAAAAGTCCTGAGAACTGCTAATACTGGTACATAAAAACAAAAACAAGCCGAACACTGTCAAGTATCTTGAAGAACTTGTGGTTAAACATATCCCTGTCTTTTGGAGCTGAAAAACACGTCAAGTGGTTTTAGCCCTGTTAACTGCAGATCAGCACTAGTTTTAAGCATCCTTTATGAAGGGATGAGTTGCAAAAAGAGGCTTTTTTTACATTCATAAAATAAAGTGAGAATTGCAGGATCAGGTGGAATAATGTGAGTATATTACAGGCTGTTGAAGTTGGCTTGTGGTTGAAATTTCTCATACCACCTTAAATAGCTGCGACATTTAAGGTGGAATGGACACAGAACCCAGATGTTCTCCAAACACAGCTCTTACCCGGTTAATCCCAGCCTTTGTCCACCGGTACCCCAACGCTCGACCAGTACAAACCAGTTTAAAATCTCTTCCCCGGTCAGTCCTGCAGCTCCAGAGACGCACAAACACACAGACTCCTGATTTCCGTTTCCGTGGAGCAGAGCGGAGCAGCGCTCGCCGAACCTCCGCCGAGCACGAGCACGAGCCGCGAGACACAGGCTCCGCCCACCCAGCCCACTCACACGTCCCAGTAGACTGATCAGAAACCAGCATGACTGATACACATCCCAGTAGACTGATCAGAAACCAGCATGACTGATACACATCCCAATAGACTGATCAGAAGCCAGCAAGACTGTTACACATCCCAATAGACTGATCAGAGGCCAGCAGGACTGTTACACATCCCAGTAGACTGATCAGAAACCAGCAGGACTGTTACACATCCCAGTAGACTGATCAGAAACCAGCAGGACTATTACACATCCCAGTAGAGCTCTTAATATGCATTACAGTGCTTCAGACATGTTCTTTAAGACTGTGTGTAGAGTTCTGGCAGTAGAATATGAAACAGCTCTGTAGAATTCTAAATTCTAAATGTGTTGTTTGTTTGTATGATTCTTTCATGTCTAAACGCTGGGTTTGGAATTATTACTGTCCATCAAATAAATGTCTAGTGTTTATCATTCAGGGAAATTCTTAGAATCCAACGGAATCATTAGAATTAAGCAGAAAACTGAGTTAAATAGAAAGCATAGGTTGTGTGCTGAACAATAGCTTGATGCCACCTAGTGGTGAGCAGTGGACACACACCCTGATTACTAATGACCTGAAATGATGACGTTCACATGATGTTCACAATTACACGTATTTCTAAACTCATTTCAATGTTTAGTGTTTGAAAATTCTTCGTTGTGGTCTTGAGAACCCTTAAAGGGCTGCAGTTCTTCTTTGCACCGGTGGGCGGCAGCAGTGTTGTGCCTGTGGGGATCCTTCAGCTCCAGCCTGTGGATCTGAGCAACCACATCTCCTCTCTCACTCTGATGCTGGAGCTGCTCCTTGTAGGACATACTAGTCCTCAGCAGAACATCTCGACTTCATGGAGATGCTCAGGGGCACCACTTCAGGTTTGCACCTTTGCCAGATTCCAGCAGCTTGACTGAAGGTCCCTAAATCCCTTTTCCATGGATTTCTTTAATGGGTTGTTTAAAAACTCCTCTGTGCTTATCTTCAACTCCACTGAACAGCTGACAGGTGAGTTCAGAACATACCTCAGAAGAGACAATGAATGAAAGGTACTGGAGACTGACCACTGCATACTGGAACATGCCACAATATCTTCCTGATGGTTGGAGATTTTCTGATTCAGTTGTCCTGCCACTAGAACCTTATGCTTGCACACTTCTCCTGCTTTCAAAACATCATCTTGCTGATCACTTATTGACTAATATGTGCATCTGTTGACAGGTACTACTGGAACCCGATCATCAGTGGTATCATGAGCACATGGCAGTGGTTTTAGAGGTTTGGTTAAGGTTATTGGTAAAGTTATTGATTGGGACAAAGGGCATCTCCAGAATGGACCAGAGGAACCAGAAGATATGCTTGGATAAAAGTGAATTGAACAGACTAAGGAGCAGGGGCTGATTTCATCTCTGTACGTTACTTTATATTTGTTTCATTTCAAATATTAAAGATTTTGTGCATGAAGTAAGATTAAAGGGCAAGACCAGTGAAATTCCTGATCAGTGTAGCAGAAACACAGTCTGGAAGCTGGTTGTGTGTCTTTGGACAGTGTATCCAGCTCATGCAATGTTGTTTGGGTTGCATTTTTCCATAAAGTGACCCACTTGCGATTAAGGCACGACCAGCAGTCAACCCTCCAGAACCCCAAAGAGCATGGAGAAAGGAGGTGGTGCTAAAAGGCTGCTGATGTTGCTCTTTAATATGAATTCATCTTAAATACAAATACAACAAAATAAAAATGAATAAATCTAGTCATCCATGTGGTTGACAACTATTAAGCTTCTCCCCGTCGAACTAAACCCTAAAACAGTGAAAGTGTTGAGTTAAAAGGTCAATATTTGGATAAGTGCCTCCTAATAAGTTAATTCTGGTGTCAGGCACCACCAATAGACCAGACTGTGAGATGGAGAGGCAGGAGCTCATTGATATTCAGCAGGGAAAAACTAAAAGGTTAATCTATGAGCAGAGTTCCACATTTCTCATTTCCACTTTTCTTTTTTCTTACCAAACCTTCTCCCCGCTTCTCACATATTGTTTCACTATCATCATGGTAGTGTGTGTGCAATATTCATTTTGTGGGACGTGCCGGGTCACCTCAGGCAGATCATTATAGGCATCACGCTACAACTTGAGGGACATAAAAAATTGCACTGTTCTCATTTTCAGTGACATCTACTTGATGCGAATTGTATCTGCCCTGTTTGATTTATTTTACTCAGTCAGTCATTACCTAATCCGCTTTGTCCTGAATAGGGTCATGGTGGATCCAGAGCCTATCTTGAAGTTTTGGGTACAAGGTAGGAGTACCCAGTTCATCGTATGGGTACTACACACATGGGCAATTTAACATAGCCAGATCACCCACCTTGTATATTTATGGGATGCAGGAGGCTTGTGTCTGCCACCGTGGTGCCTCCAGGGGCCTGGGGTTGTGGGTTCGATCTTGTCCACCTGTGGTGGTACACCGAGAGTATTTTTCATGTTATGACATGTTGGATTATTGACTTCTGAAGAATTTCCTGTGTTGTATCACAGAACTACCGCAATGTCAGTTTTTCCAGTATCGTGCAGCACTACTACCAGCGATGAGAGGGTAAAAACTTCAAGACACATGAAGCTCCATCTTTTTCAAACTGATTGTGTTTGCTGATTCCCCCTTTCTGATGCTGAACCCTCTTATTTCTGTATTTAAGTGATGAACTAACACTCTTGAACATGTGTTTTTATGCAGATAACAGGACGGCTCAATATGACGTCGTCCTCTTGCCCAGCATCTTTGGCATCATCTGCATTTTGGGCATTGTGGGCAACTGTCTCGTCATGTACACCATCATGAAGAGAACCAAGTGCGGCACCAAACAGACTGTTCCAGACATCTTCATCTTCAGCCTCTCTATAGTGGACCTGCTGTTCCTCCTGGGGATGCCCTTCCTCATCCACCAGCTGCTGGGTGAGGGCTCCTGGTGCTTTGGCCGCATCCTGTGCACAGTCATCACCGCCCTGGATGCCAACAGCCAGACAGTCAGCACCTACATCCTGACAGTGATGACTCTGGACCGCTACATTGCTACAGTGCACCCAATCCGTTTTAACCACGTCCGGACACCACGAGTGGCCGTGGGTATAGTTGTGATCGTGTGGATGCTCTCAGTCATCTCCGTTATGCCTCTAATTCTGTACGCGGGGCTCATGCCTCTACCTGGCAGACGAGTTGGTTGTGCTCTTCTTCTCCCAAATCCTTCCACTGACATCTACTGGTTTACACTGTACCAGTTTGTCCTAGTGTTCGCCCTCCCGCTTGCTGTCATCTGCCTGTTTTTCTTCAAGATCCTGCAGCACATGTCCACCAACATTGCCCCACTGCCACCCAGAAGCCTTCAGGTGCGCACCAAGAAGGTGACCCGCATGGCTGTGGCCATCTGCTCAGCCTTCTTCACCTGCTGGGCTCCTTACTACATACTGCAGCTGGTTCACCTGGGCATCCGGCAGCCCAGCCCAGCCTTCTACTTCACCTATAACATAGCCATAAGCTTGGGTTATGCTAACAGCTGCATTAGCCCCTTCCTCTACATCTTACTCAGTGACAATTTCAAGAGGCAGCTCATTGTGGCCATGCAGCCGATGCACAAGCACTTTCGAGTCAATCCCAGCACCACGGAGGGCAGTGTAACGTTGCACCTGGCTCCCGATGGACAGAGGCCGTCGCACTCAGAGGATACTGAGCAGTGACCTGGGGACAGTATTCAAGTCTTAATGGGAATATTAAATATTACTGCATATTTGAGCGTTTGAGATAAAAACATTGGGGTTGGTGCGAAATCATGGCTCATTGTAGAGAAATGTTTGGCATTGCCATGTCTACAACACAAATATTACCATTTTATTTACAATCCAAACCTACTGGTGAACCGACACGTCTTCTGTGTTTCATATGGAATGGTAAAATAGTGACACAAATATATTTGTGGGTGATTTTTGCCCGACGTGTATCCTTCCACCCATGGTGGGGTAGTAACAGAATACATGTAACAGCAATACATGTCAGGAAAAATCCAGGCAACTAAATAAACTCAGACCCCATGGAGGCTAACAGTATATGCAGAGAAACAGATGAACTACAGTCTGTAATTATAGAAAAACAAACTAGGAGGAGCTGATAAAATTGACAGTGAGAGTAGAAGTAAGGAGATGGTCATAATAATGGCTTATAGGTGTATGTGAAAGTTTGTAAAACTGCCATTTGCATTGCGCGTGCGTGTGTGTGTGTGTGTGTGTGTGTGTGTGTGTGTGTGTGTGTGTGTGTGTAGTAAAGTGAAGTAATGTGAGATTTATTAGTGTTAAATGGTAACGGACGAGTAAGTGAGGGATGTCATGCAATTGTCAACTACTGCAGTTCACCAGCAGTTAACTTAGTGCACAGAATTATATATAATGTGAAAATGAAGAAAGTGCTGTACTGAAGTTTGTTTTACTGTTATTCAGTATTAAACTACCATGTTCATAATTCACGTGGTTGCGACAAATCCTGAAATGTGAAATGATCTTTGGAATGATGTCTTATTATGTGTTGTATATTATTATTTATATATTTACAGTAAATCACTGCACAGCTGAATTTCAAACATCTAAACAATAAAACATGTCACAAATGAATGTCGTCATTATTGATAAAATTATGAAACGGTTGGTCTGTGTGGGAAGCCCAGCCTCTTCCAGGACTCCTAGACTCGTAATCAGCTTTATCTCACTGTTAAAGCCTCTCTAATTGAGTTGAATCGAGCTGGAATTGGGGGTACTTCTGCTTATCTCAGGTCAACACACACACACACACACACACACACACACACACACACACACACACACACTGTGATGTGTGTAAATTGTGATGCAGACCCACAGGTAAAGCCCCTAGAGGGGAAGCAATGCACCTGCCATTGCGAGTTTTATCCTGCTGTTGCAAGTTTAGAAACAGTGCCAAAGCAAGCAATAAAATAAAGAATGTTCATATTGACCATGCAAACCATCCTGGTCCCACTGTGGGGCTGTGTCTGTTGGTTTGATGTGGGGCTTAAGCTGGGCAGATTTAAACTCCTCAGTTTTGTTTGTCAGGTGTCTGTCAGAAGTCCAGAGAACGTCAGCTTTGATTTTAAGCTTCTGTCTAAACACCAAGTGGAGATAATTTGAGATTCAAAACAGTGCAGTTGAAATAATACTGGAAGAGGATAAATCCTGCAACTAAGTAGGGCCATACATTGGGACCAACCCAGTCATTTCCCCCATATTCTGAACACCCCCTACATTGTACTTGTCACTGATGTAGGCACTTCCATTTATCTAGTTTGCAAGATGTTACATCTAACAGTTACACACTGGCCCCAGTCCTTTCCTGTAACCTATACTCCAATCATGGTCTTGCAAGCTCTATACATGGGTCTTTAGGAGGGCATCTTCCTCATCACTGCCCGTGAATTAAGCATGCAACAGCTTGATGTCCCAGACCCACTCCTCAGACCCTGCACTCATTCTTTATTGCACTGCCCCTCAAGCACAAATCTACCCTGCTGCCACTTACAACGGGTACCAGATTATGCCTCCATGTGTAGCAACTGTGTGACAAACTAACCTACATGCTGACAAAATGTGTTTTAATGTCCCAACACCAGCCTATAATTTAATTCCAGGATCTTCACCTGCCCACTGCCAAAGGTTTGGTGGAGTTGGTAGGACATCATAAGTGGCTGCCAGAAGGAACTCAATACAACTCATATCCAATGCTCATAATTCTATACTTCTCTAAACTCTACCTCATACAGTGCCCGTTTCCCTTGTGAAGCTGCAGTTGCACACTATGCTATTCGCCTTCATTCTGGTTATGTGGCCTTTCCTGAATGCTTTCAATGAAACACCAGACCCTAGTCCTGCCCTCCTATTTTGCATGTCCTACCACATCCCTGTGCTCCAGTTCCCTCCTCAAAAGCACTGCCTCTTGAGGATTCCACATTCTTTCTTTTGACACTGGCGCTTTTGCTTTAATCAGCTTTCTTTTGACCCTAGTAATTTCATTTCTCACCCTGCCTTTGTACATTTAAATTGCTCAACTAAGGTTGCCAGTGGTAGTTCCAGTACCCCTCTTTCAATCCATGCTGTACTACTAAGGCAATGTTGCACCTCTTGCCACTTCTTTATAGCATTATTAATAATCATTTCTAACCTCTGCATCCCAGTAATCAGGATTTCATAAACCCTCCATCACCACTTTAAATGAGGCAGCAAACCAAACAACAAATGCCACAATTTTAACATACTAAGCAGAAAAGACTTATCACTGCAACTTCCTCAACCTCTGAATCTGGTCTTTATCATTCAGGGCTGCACTATACCACCCACCTAAACACTCAAATGGTTGGAGAAGATGTATCTTCTCGCTTCCTCGACAACCATTTTTGCACAAGTTTCTCTTTCACATAATACTAACCTCCATCACAGCTGTAAATCCTAATGGTAAAATTGTGCACCCTGTCATTATGCACATTTCCAGCCATTGCCAAGATGTGACACCCTCCCCTGTATGAAAGCAGAACTGAATATGTTTCAACTGACCTTGACGTCTTGTCTGGTACCTGAAAGATGCTGAATGCTTTCCGCAATAAAGCAATTTCAAAGGATGGTACATTTTACAAACACTTGCAAATAGTTTTCTTAAACGACAGCACAAAAAATATCTTCTCAAAACAGAGTAAAATAAAATGTCTTTTCAATCATATTTTCTCACAGTGTGTACCAAAAACTGAACACATATTTGAAAAGCACTGTAATATGATACTATTAGACCCTTTTGGGATGCGATGGATTGAAATTGCCCCACTGAACCCTTTTTGGATGGAATGCGGTGATGAAGTTACATTGAATTCTTGTGAGTTGAGTGGGAATGATGAAGAGTTGAACTCCTTATGGATGGGTTGGACTGTTGAAGTTCTACTAAACCAATGTGGGATGAGTTGAGGTGATGAAGCTCCATTAAACTAAATGAATCCCTGAGTTACAATAGCAACATGAACCATGTTTATCTCTAAACTATCTATACTGATTATACCAGTGATTAAACCAGTGACACAATTACAATAATTACATTCCAATAAAATTTCTGTTTGTCATTTTGCCAACTTTGAGAATGAGTATGTTTTATTCATTTTCACTGGGAATTGTATCAATGTCAATTTCTGATGATCATTTTAACACACTCATGAAAGAGCACGTTCTTTAAAAAGCTCTTCCAGCAAGTGGAACTAGAGTTACTCACCACTGTGATGGACATTACATGTCTGAACATACACCAGTCAAACTTATGTTTTTCTTTGCCATGGCAACTGCCAGTCTCATGGCAACACAGGAGCATCGCCTTTATGCCAGCTAGAACCAAGTCAAAGTCAGATGTGACATTTAAGGGATACTGTCGGTCCTTGGCCTCCAGGAAGAACAGTGTTGTCGGGGCATATTTCATTTCTGCAAAGTGAATCAGAGGAAGAGCAGATGTGATTCGATTCACAAGTACAGTCACATGTGGTCAATTCAGCTGAATGCAGGACTGATGCGGAACTCATTTTGTCATTATAAACACACTCTCAGAAGTATGAGTCACACTGCTCGGAGGAGATGGGATTGAGTCATGAAATGTAGGATTGCAAACTGTAAATGAATACAATTCACACCCGCTGTCAATGTCAGTAAAAGATAGACATTTTCATTATTTTTTGTCACTGGTTGGCTTTTCTTTTGTCAGTGTTTGTAGTGAGTGAAATCATCACCACACACACCTTGTGTCTATAAATAGACTGAATAATGTTCTAACACCATTAAAATAATTTGAAACAAAAGAGACATGGATATTAGATGATTTCACCTGATCACATGTTATTTTTCCAGTGTAAATGGATGTGGTTGAAGAACAGAGCCATGAAAACTGTTACACGCTTGGCTCAATATCCTGAATTAAAATCCCTGCTATAAGGACAGAGCTCACTGGACCACCCAAAAAAGAGCCCATTATAAATCATTCCAGTTTCAGCTACGGAAGAACCGAACTCCTCTGGGCCAAAGCGCTGGCGGCGTTTCTGTGGGTTTCTCTCACTATGTAGGAGAGTGTGAAGACACTGTGGAGGAACATCAGTAACAGACAATATTGAGTTCCAGTCTCCCAGACTGACCCTGTCAGTGATGCACTGACATTTTTACCTGATCATCTCAATATAGACACAGCAACAGCCAGAACTATGTACATTAATCTACTCAGTGCTGCTATTCAAAAGGAAGATAACATTTACCAGGAAGAATAAATGGTTAAATTTTAGACTGGTATGGGACATATTTATTGATCTACACATACAGAACTAGTGTCTCTCAGTATGGCTTCAGGTTTTAACACGTCAGATGTCTCAGGATGGAGTTGTAGAGGTTCCTAATGGTGTCCTGTGATAATCCATTTCATACAATTCGTCCCACATATTTTCAATTGGGGTTGTTGTGGTGAGACAACTGGCCAAGGCATAGTATCTGTGTCTTCAAAATGAGCTCTTGAGATGGTGGCAGTATGTGGATGAGTGTCCTGTTGGAATAGTGCACTGGAGAAAAGGTAGGGCTTCATTCAGGACTTGCAGGACTTCATTCACATAAAAAAAAGGGCCTGGAATGAAGACACCAGGATGTGACAACAAAACATTGATCTTGGCCACACAGAGATCTGTCAGTTGTCTCCACCAAAAAACAAAAGCAGGACTCGTCACTAAGAGTGTGACCACTAAGAGGTCAGTTCCTAACGAACTTGCTCCTAAGAAATACAACTTGTAATCCAGCAGCACGGTCATGGATTCGCAAAGCTTACTGATGGTCAAGGAAGTTACACCTCACAACTTACAGGACTTCAAAGATCTGCTTGCCAGATACAACAGAGGTCTCCTGGAGTCAGACATTTTTGGCAGCATGTGGGGGGACCTCATTACAGATGGTTTTAGTGATATGGCTAACTGGTGTACATGTGCAATAGATAAACTCTAAATTCATATTGAAAGCATGGTTTACCAAGCAGCTGGGGGATGAAAAGCTGTTTGTGTGTTATTGATGTAGAAGCTTTGAAATGCATTTAAAACATTTCCTCCCCATTACTTACTAATGCATTCCTCCTGTGTGCTTCTACATGACACTCAAATTCACACATAAATAACAAATGTAATGCTGTGATCACACAGCTGCAGGGTCTATATGAACTGGTGCTGCTTTGAGTGACCTGTTATTTATTTTTCTACTCATCAGCAGGTCCATAAAGTGCATTATATGCAGCATTTTTAGCATATGGTGACCACCATTTTCACACACATTAAAGAGAAATTAGAGTTTCTAATAAAGTGTCCAGATGAGTCTAATATTGGGCTCTGTGTAACCGCTGGCCTCTCCTGAAGAACAAAACTTTTCTCTTTGCGTGCTCTTCGAGACAAAGCTGATCACATTTGACATTTGGCTTTCAAATGTTAAGTCTTCCACGATGTTCACTATGTGGGTTACATAAATAATGTAGGTAATAAATAAATAAATAAATCTATAAAAAACACCAATACACCGATTCATTCTTGCCTACAGAATAATTACATTGGGTGTTGAAGCCCTTCCATAGGGCAGTTTAAAAAACCTGTTTATGTTTTAGAAAAATAAGAATTTAAAGAACAAGATGAAGAATTGATTGTTGATAACAATGTGTTGCTTTAATAGAGGCTTACAAAAATAAAAGAATTCAGACACTAGATCTTCACCAACTTATATATTACCTAATCATCTAATCAGTGGAACGTGATGCACTATGCCACACTTACAGTGTGTTTATCAGTCCTGATTGATGAGTAAATTTTAGTGTTGTTCTGCTCAGAATGAACTGGATTCTTCTCCAATTAATCATTCAAGTCCTTCATCAGGCTGAACTGTAGTGTTAGAGCACAAAAACACACTGAGACTGAGGAACACTGATATATTGTTGAATTCTACATTTGACTGACCCTGATTTCAACCCCTGTTTACAGATTAATAATAGACCACTCTCTTACATCATTTTTAATCATACATATTTACAAAGACAATAAAAATGCATATAAAAGGTGCATATAAAAACAATATTCAAGAAAACAAACTGAAAATTACTCCTTCATTTGTAAACATAATTTTTTTATCACAATTCAGCAAATTAGTGAGAAAAGAAAACTAATGCTATTCCATTCCATGATTGTTTTGATGCAGCAGGTTCAGCTGTACCTGCTGGGATAAATAAGTATTTTACTGATTTTATATGACCTTTTAAATGAATAAATATGATATCTGATGTGATGGATACACAGCCAAATATTGCATATCAGCACCATTTCAAAGGGAATCCTTATTCATCAGTGTAGCCCTCAATTAGAGCTATGTTTTTCAGTTCTATTCATGTGAGATCTTGAACCTGACAGATATATCAGTTACAATAACAATGCATGCTTTTAATGTTAATTGGCTTTCAGTGATTGGGCAAACCCATTGAGTTAGACTTGTTAATTTCCTTGTTAAATTGTATTATTTTAATACTCCAGTATCAACATATAATGTAATGTCATTAAAGGAAATGTGCACAATTTCAATTTATTAGTTTTTGTTCAACAATGTTGTTCAACAGTCATTTTATAGGATCATGCAAATTTCCTTTAAATGTAGTCTTTAAACTCAAATGAAGCCTAATATGTTTATTTATCTGTATATTTGTTTAGAATTTAATCCAAAATACTGCATTTGCAAGCCACAAGAATAAGTTTGGGCAAAGAATCTGACATGCCAGTATGAATCGTTCTTGTTAAACAATGCAACACTAAAACAACATCAGAATAACAGGTTATGACATCTTAAAAACGAATACTGGCTACAAAATGTCCTCATCAGTCATTCCCGAGTAAAAACATCTCTGTACCAAAGACAAAAGGCATCAAGTCTTGTTATGGGATCTAGCAGAATTTTTAAAGAAGCAGAAAATAAATCTACTGGGCTTTATCAAAATGATTGCATAGACCATAATAGTGATAATAGAAATAATAATAATAATAATAATAATAATAATAAATAAACATAATCTGGAGAACAAGAACAAAACAAGAACAAAGGCTCTACTGTGTGTCATGATTCAAATGTAAGTAAATAAAATTAGTAAATGTAGTTATGCTGGCCAACAATGAGTGTGATGTCATTTGGGTCATTACTCAGACGAGCAGAGATGGGAGAATGTGGATTTGGTTTGGAGGAATAAGATAGCTAGCAAACAACACTATGTTGACTGAGAAGCAGTTTCAGTAGCGTGCTGGGGTAAACGTTCACCTCAAGCATTC
This sequence comes from Acestrorhynchus altus, assembly GCA_034509495.1. Classification (NCBI taxonomy): domain Eukaryota; kingdom Metazoa; phylum Chordata; class Actinopteri; order Characiformes; family Acestrorhynchidae; genus Acestrorhynchus; species Acestrorhynchus altus. The sequence goes on from CM067504.1 coordinate 8,211,135, forward strand.
TTCCTCAAGTCAATAGTTTTGTATTTATTTATCATTTTGTCCTGGCCAGGCCAGTTTAACTTTTTATTGCAACATTAATGCTAACTAGGGCTTCAGTCACGCAGCACCAGTAATTATCTAACTGAGGAAAACAGGAGGCCTGCGGAAAACGGACCAACCTGCTACAGATAATCTGGACAATAATAAGGTCACTTTATTGAACATGACAAAAATGACATCATTGAAACACTGATCATCTTCCTATCTTGGCATGTCTTTCTAAATCATTATTGCAATCATAGTAAAAGTATGTAATTGATAAGATTAGACTGAATGATTTTATCAAACAGGATTTGGTGATTATTGCTTTTCTAAACTGTGCAGATATCCTGACTCAGTCCACACAGCAACACAGGATTACACTGAGGCCTTCTGGGTACTGCTTTGATACACCCACTCACACACGCACACACACACACACACATGCATGCACGCGCGCGCACACACACACACACACACACACACACACACACACACACACACACACACACACACACACACACTAGCTAACTCACTGTTTTCTCAAAATTGAACTAAATAATTCTTGTTTTACTGCTTTGTAAACATCTCTATGAACCCAACATACACACAGTGAGCATCTAGCAGCTATTGGACAGTGCAAATACAACACACACACCTCAAAATCTAACACACAGTAAGTTAAGTTGGTGCCATATAAATGTTTCAGATGTAAAGCTGTGCATATCAGTTACTAATATAAGCAATGAGTGAGTAAAATATAGTGCTGGGTGAATTACCCATGTGATCCAGTAGGTATAACAAATTACATTACACAAAATGAACAAATACGTAAATATCCTTCAACATCCTTAAATGTAATATAATCACATTACTTTAGATTTTTTCCTCTTTCTTCTCTGTCAATTAAGCAAAATGACTAATTTAATTGTTACTAAATGGGTTGTAAACATGCCTGCCTCTCCAACACACTCATATAAGTTTCAGGGTGAAACCTGGGTAGGTGGGTTCCAGGTGGGCAAGGGCTCTGGGGGAGGAGGAGGGTTCTACATGTGTTGCACAGCCAACCCATTCCATATAAGGTTCTATCTAGGACTTAATGTGCAAATGAAAAGGTTTGACAGTCAAAGAAAGAGCTACATTAATGCTAACTTTGTTCTGTTTAATAGCTTATCACTCATGCTTTCAGAATAAGAATAAGAATCACAATCACAATTACTTTATTAAACCCAGAAGGAAATTGCAATTTGGCTAGCAGATATGAATGTTTGAATTCCATGGGGGTTCCTAATGGCTTTCTAACACATGCTGAGTAGGGCATTATAAACCCTTTTTTTAAGAAGTCTAAAACTATCATTCAACATTCTGCACCATGGAGCAAAGAGCTTGTGTTCAAAATCACTACTCAAAATGGTTCTGGAGGCAGACTCAGACTCTGAGGCAGTCTCAATTTGATCAGAGAATAACCATTTAAACTAACCAGTAAATGAGTAAAATAACCAGTTAAATCATGTATCTGCTCCTCAGAGCTTTAAATGTGGATGACTTTGTTTATGCATTTGTTTATTTTACATGGAGTTGATCTCAGACATCTGCTGGGAACACTAGATAGCTAATAAGGCAGCAATCCACAGCTTCTATCCAGGTTTTTCTTCACTGCTTGCCACTGCAGTAACTGGCCACCAATAGCTTAACACTGTCACATGGAAATGTCATGGTCTTCTCTGTGCTGCCTTAGAAGTTTCCATGCAGTTTTGTGAGAAACCAACGCCATGTAAAACAAACAATTTACACTGATTTACACACCTTTCATCCACATATAAATGTCTGAAGAGCAGATACACATTTCTAAAACTCCACCTGCTGGTTGATTTAATTGGTTATTCTCTGAACCATCAGTATATGTTCTGCCTCAGAAGCAGAGCTGCCTTCAGAACCAATTTGATTAGTGATTCTGATCAAATGTTGAAGACCAATGTCAATTATGTAAGATAGGGCCCTTATTTCCTTTCCTTGTTTTTTCCCCCCAAAACCACTTTTATTATTAGTCTCGAGAGTTAAGTGGTTTCTCCCCATTCAGACTGCGAATGTTCTTAAATATTCTCAAACTTATCTCTTAACAATGATTTGAAGAACAATTGGTTGTTTAAAGATATTTTCTCAAATTGTTTTTGACTGTACGGCCTCAAACCTGTCTCAGACTTTGAGTTTATTATGTCAGTTTATAAAGTATTATTACTAATTACAATTCTGACTTATTGATTAAATCCTTGAAAAGTAAGTGTACCCAGATTGCACAGGTCCAGTACTACACAGCACTGCCAATATACATGTGCTTCCTGTGCTAAAGAGCTCTGTCTCAGTTACTGAGAGGCACTTGATATGAACTTCATCATTACAGGAAGAGAAATATATGTAATTCTGTTTTATGGTGTTCAACAAAATCGAAGGTATTTATTCTTCATGATCACAACTTATTTTAGATTCTGATATGATTTATGTTGCCTGCTGTAGTTATTGATTTGTTATCTCAGCTCTCTTAAAAACAAAAACCATCCATCTCCATTTTTGACAAATTTGATTCCCAAAAATTAAAAGCGTACTGTTTTTTATGCAGTACAGTTTATCACAATACAGTACAGTGAAATCTGAAAAAACACCTAAGCACAGCTGTGCCTCCACTCTTCTAAAAAGCTGCCGGATCTTTAGAGGCTTTTGGATGTATTTTCTCAGTTGTGATGTTAATTCTTGTGTCCTGCATCCTTCTGGGAGTTTAGTGCTAGCAGAAGTTTAATTAAGGTTTGCGTAAAGCTGCTTATGTTAGTTGCAGAATTGGTTCCAAAACCTAATTCATGTGTTTTTCAAGTTGTATTAGTGCTTTATACATTCATCGTCAAAAAAATAAATAGTTGGAAACATTTGACTGTTATGCACTGTTATGACTCTCATGGCGTCACTCAGAATGGCAGATTTGACTTGAAGATGACCAACGAATCTGTGTTTGGAAGCACTATATTCATCATCAAGAGCAAACGTTTGTGGTTACATGTCACATGTCCAAGGCCAGCTACCACAGCTACCAAATTTCTTACGATGCCAGATCACCATTGATTTTCACTGCGCGACTTTGGAGGACAGCCCAATGTTATGTCAATAAGGTCCTGCAAGCAGTGGCTCTGCCTTTTCTGAATTGCCAGTTGCATTGATAGACCTTTCTTCTATTGAAAATGTGTGGGATGCTATTGGACGCTCTATCAAAAATCCACCCCTATGACAAAACTGCAAGAACTAAGTGAATGGATTTTGGAAGGACACCATTAGGAACTTCTATAACACCATGCCAAGAAATTGAGAGACATGTTTTGCTAAATAAATATTGCCCACATAGGATTTCAATAATAATAATAATAATAATAATAATAATAATGATTTATTGTTCCTGGTAACCTTTATCTTCCTTCCAAATAGCACTGCATTCCAACACTTCCATCTGGGTGCAACTATTTTTTGACGATGAGTGTAGAACCATTTTAAAAGGTTCTTTAAAGAGCCATTTAAAATAGGTTATCTCTTAATCCAAATAAGCAGGTAAAGAACTATGTATTCATGCATTGAAATTCAATTATCATAGTTCTAAACTACATTTTTGAGTACAGAACTGTGTAGTCTAGTGAAGGCCAGCACATTCTCCTTCTATTAACACAATGTGTCACATTTGGAGAAAACCCTATACAAGTCCCACTTCTGTGGTCCTTGGTGTAAACCCAGCTGTTTGGTGTCCCTGTGTTTGGTTCCTTTGTCAGAAGCTGGACTCAGGGACAGCTCTCCTTCTACCCAGTGTGGAGCTACTACCGTGACGGGGTTGTGTTCTCTGTAATGACCCGTGTGAGTTCTTTTCTCCACTGGAATTCCGATGTACCACAGAAATGCCGTTCCGCTGCAGTGACACATCCCTCTGCAGGTTCCCTCCAGTCCGGCGAGGGATGCTGGAGGAGCTATGTGAACGTCTGATATTGCCTGCTTTGCCATTGGCCAACTCATCTATCAGTTGTGTCCCAGAGCCATTGGTCATCCCCCGTGCAATTGTGCCATGTTTTCTGGAAGGAAGGGAGAGTCGGGATGAGCTTCTTTCCCCAGAAACAACTTCCACTGGTTCACCTTTGCCAGATCCTTTTCCTGGATCTTTCTTCAAAAAACCATCCTTAAGGAAGGCCATGATGCCATCGGGAGCATCCCTTTCACCTCCCTTGCTTCCCAACTCATCTAACAGGAGTGTACCTGCTGTCGTCTTGCTTCTTCTGAGGAGTGTCCCTCCTGAACCCGGGATGCTAATGTTAGAGATGCTCTGATTCTGTGGGTTGAGGACTCTTGCTTGATCCTGTTTAGATCTCCTGGTGCTTTTTCGTGTCAGGGTACTCTCTTCCTTCTGTCCAATTCTCTGACCCTCAGCTACCCGTGAGGTGTCGTTGGCCTTTTTGTGACCATCTGGGTTTTTCTGACCTTCTGGGGCATCTTTGTTTGAAGATGAACTCACCAGAGTAGCAATGGGGTCATTGGTGCACTGGGGTCTCCTTCCTGACTCCAGGTATTCCACTAGCTGGACTGGGTTGTTACAGGCAGCAGGGGCAGAAGGGGCAGCAGAGGCAGGTTTGCGCCTGTCTTTGGAGCCAAAAGACCATCTCAGAGGAAATAATTTACTTGTCTTTTCTTTTGGTTTAGAGGGGCTTTTCATGCTTACGCTGCGTCCCTGCAGCCCTCGAATGAAAGGCCTTGTCTCAAAACCTCCTAATGAGACTGAAAGAGAGAGAAAACACACTGTAAGACATCACCATTATATACATTTTCTCAACACTTTCTCTAAAATAACAGCAAAAATCTCTCTCTCTCTCTCTCTATATATATATATATATAGTGTGTGTGTTTCCCATGTTTTACACAACAATACAGTATATTTCAAAATCTTACTCTTCATACGCAGTTACAGTGGTGTGCTCCAGCTTAGTGAGGAGCAAGCCATATAAGGTTTGTGCCCTGTATAGTGATCAAGATTTTTCTGAATGTATGGAATTGTGAGTACCACACAGTTTTGTACAGTCTGTAGGAAAGGCCAGGTTACCCTTATCATCCTTTAGAGCTTCATCCTGGAAGACAGGCAAGTCAGGTGAGTCAGGGATGGAAGGGCAGGTAGTGGATGTGTGGGATACCATGCTGCCCCTCTTACTGTCTCCGTTCAGACGCATCAGCCAGTGCTCCGACACCGATGAACTGGTGGAACCTGAGGAGATAAAGGACAATGCTGTACAGTAAAATCACAGTAATTGACATGCACTCATTTAAAAAGAATAAGAAGAAATCAACTGACAGGAATGAAACATAATGTGTAGGTCTGACAATGTGAGACAAGCAAATGATTTAAGTTTAAGATAGATAAATATATAACTTTATTAATCCCAGAGAGAAAGTCAAATAAAACAGGAGCACAATAAACAACAAAGAAAGAGCACAGTACTCAAGCCATATTCAGAAACATAATAAAGAGATATATTAAAATAAAATCAACTAAAAACTAAAGCTTTTGAGCTTTAAATGAGAGTTAACAATGCTGAGTATGAGTATTAAGTATGTAATATGTAACTGCATAAACATTATGCAGGTAACAATAGTAACAATACACTATACATGAAGGCTCTGTACACCTGTCTGTTGTATACATGTACAGGTAAAGTGTGCAAAAGCTATGAATACAAGAGCATTAATGTCCCACCATTCACAGTGAGCCTGTGCTCGGTGTGTAATAAGGTCCCAACAGTGAAGAGAGGATATACAGTGTGATTGCTGTTGGTAAAAACACCTTCCTTCCTTCCTTCGTACCACTCCATGGTACAGTGGAGCTGAATTAGTCTGTGGCTGAAAGTGCTCCGCTACCTGACCAGTAAGTCATGGAGAAGATGAGATGTGTTGTCCAGGATAGTGGTCAGTTTGTTTAAAGTTCTTTTTTCCACCACCACCTCAAAACTATCCAGTGAACATCCAAGAACAGAGCCATCCTGCTTGATCAGTTTGTTGATCATCTTGCAGTCTCCCCCTTTGATGCAGCCTCCCCAACAGACTGATGTGGAGAAAAAAGCATCCGTACCCATTTGCTGCACATATTGAAGGACCTGAGCTTCCTCAGAAAGTAGAGTCTGCTCATCCCCTTCACAGCTGCAGTGTTGGCCATCCAGTCAAATTTGCTGTCAAGCAGGACACCCAGATATTTGTAGGTGTCAACCAGCTCAACATTCTGACCCATGATGGTAATGGGCCTGATTGTCTTTTTCCTTCCGAAATCCACCACCATCTCCTTGGTCTTGATCACTGTAAAGGGCCTTATCGCTGAATATAAGTTTGTCCTGTTGCTGTTGTGTTGGTTGCATCCTTTGCAAGAAAAATACAGCAGAGAAGAGTTCAAAAGCAATGCAAGCAGTTGGAAGAGTTTGAGAAGGGTTGCATTGTATGTCTCCAGGAAGTGGGACGTTCTTATCAACATATGGCCACAGTGGATAGAAAAAAGCACACACCAGTGACATGAAGCATCTTTCGCTTAGAGGAGAATGCTGGATCCCCGGTTCTGACGCAATGTTCAGCAGACCCCTGCGCCAACCAGCAGCGCACTTATGTGACGTGGGAAGAGTGCCATCTACTCACTCCCCAAGGGAGAGCAAGCCAATTTCTCTTCCTCTGGACACCAGCTGCTGATGGTGAGAAGCATGAATCTGAATTCACACTCCTGATCCCAGGATCATAGTGGTAGCGCCTTAGCCCGCTCGGGGCCTGTGTCTTTTCTTCATTATTCACTAAAACAGGTTCTGATTTGAACATTTCCACAAATATTGCTGCATGACATCCCCCTGTCAATTATGGAGGCTCTGGAGAGAAAATCTATTTGCAGAGGTGGCTTGGATTGCCAAGGAGCTTAGGCAGTGTTGCTCTGTACCAATCTAGCAATACAGAATATTGTTTAATCAGCGTTGTTCTTTTAGTGGTATATGGGCAGATTCACCTAAACTAGCTCTCTAATTGCTCAAGAGTTCACAAGTAAAACTTAAGGTAACTGCCAACACAAACAGGAATCTGATTTACAGTGGGTCAATTAGATTTAAACTTCAATTAGTTTCATCTTATTAAAGTCCACTCTAGATTGGCTGTGAGTTGAAACAGCAGTGTGAGCAGAATATTTGTCACTCTAGTTGTAGGAGGTTCTAAATAGGCTGATGCTCATACCTCTCACAGAGCTGTTAGCTGACCATGGTGGGATGGCATTCCTGCGCTGGTAGAAAAGGATGTATGCTCCTCTTGTACACAACTCCTCCTCTGGCACAAGGTCCACACTGCTGTCATCATAACTGTACCACTGACCATCCACAGAGTTCCTGCAGTAGGCTACACACACACACACACACACACACACACACACACACACACACACACACACACACACACACACACACACACACACACACACACACACCAGATTATTTCAGCTGTAAATTGAACATGTGGGGCTAGTTACTTGATTTATGTTTTAATAAATGACCCCAATAGCTGAAAATGTCAATAAAGGCATTTTAAACCTACTCTCTAAGCACACTCTGACACAGGAATGATGACTGATTTTCATTATTCAACTAAAATCTTAAGCCTCTCTTTAACTGGAGTTCAGTTTTCTGCACTTATCAGCAATATTTATTAAACTACGCATACAGAAGTAGTATCTCTTGTTATGGTTTTGGGTATAAAGCAACATGACAGTCCAGAGTTGTATAGATTACAGTAATAATGGTGAGTTCTGATAATCTATCCCATGCAGCTTGAATATTCTCATAAAAGAAAAGGTAGGGGCACTGCTTGCAGGACTTCATTAATGTAAAGCTGTAATTGTACACCACACCCTGAAAACAGACCTTCTAGATTTGTGACGCATGACAACAAACCATTGATCATGGCGCCAACCACAGTGCCTCCTCACACAGATTCATTGGTGGTCTCCACCAAGGAAAAAGTGCGACTCATCACTGAGATAATGCGCTGCCATTCTGAGTGTCTTCATGACAGTCTGATACTGCATTCGTGCATTGCAATCAATTGATTCATTCTGGATGCAACTATTTTTTTTAATTATGAGTGCATAAATATAATAAAGTGGTCTACACTCAGCCGCCGTGAAACAAATGTCCATCATTACTTGCTCCTTAAGCATTTCACAGAACATCTGCCACACTAATTCATTTCCAAAAGTATTTCCAAAACGGCAGCTTCTTCTAAACCCCTTCTGTTCTCTGTTTACTGTAGGTATAATTAAGTAGGTAATTATAATTCAAATTCAGAATTTATTTTAATTCTGAAATTAAAGGTTATTTTCAGCTTCCCTTAGATACAAAACTAAACTCTAAACTAAACTCTAAACTCCTATAAAAACAATATTTTTAGAAGAAAATGTCTAGAGCACAACACTAGACTTAACAATAATATTGGGAATTTAAATAATGTGGTCAAATCCTATGATCTTGCTGACCACCATATTAAAACCATGTAGGTGGCCAGTAAGTGGAGCTGAAAGTAAGCATTTTTAATAAAATGGCCAGTGACTGAAAGCACAAGGAAAGTGTTTCTAGTAAAGTGGCCAGTGAGTGGAATAATGTCCAATAACGTAGCTAGAAAGTGTAATTATAGGTAAAGCCTTTGTGGTGGAAATACCTGTATAGTGTCCTCCATGCATCCCTCCATGGTGATTACACACAGCGTAAAGGTCATATAGGAAATCTGAATCTCTGTGTGTCCAGGTTGGAGGCCAAGGGGCAGGATTTCGGCTGCCTTGACTGCGTGTGGCCACATGGGGTTCCATGTCCAATCCATTCTTCGGGAACTTGACCAGTGTGGAGAGTTTATTTCTACGGTCAGCCACCTGACGGAATCGCTTCAGGTGTAGAATAAGGATGTCTGGAAGAGTCCACAGGCTCAGCTTTAGCATGCCCTGCTGCAGCTGCTTACAGTGAGGACACTTCCATGCGTCGTCTGGAGCCAACTGCACAGATACACAGAGTGCAACCTTCAATGACTGTCTTAACAGAAACTCACTATTCAGGTCCAGTTTGACTGAATTAAGAAATAAATTCTCAATTCTTGTTGGGCTTCAAATGTCAAGGCCCTCAGAGATGGACTACCACATTCAATGCATTAAGCCTTGCTTTAGATTGAATGAGCTGGAGTCACTCTCATTATTGGTCACAAGTACATCAGCATGGTTAAGGACAGAATCTATAGATAGAAATGTTCTCAGGTTGCATTCTGGTTTTGGGCAACATTAAAGCCCTAACACGGGTCCTGATGGGCTTTAGTCTATGGTCCTGGCCACTGGGGAACTCACAAGCAAGTATAAATAATAAAAATCAATAATCAAAAAATAAATAATAATTAATCAACTGAAAAATATGTTTTAAAATTATTGTAACTGTGCAAATGGACATGCCGAGTCTGTCTAGTCCCTGTAGAGATGTACTGTCAATAGAATAGGACTCTCTGGAGTAGACAAACATAAAACTATTGGTATCACTAATGCCAGACGTGGACTTCAGGGGTAGGAACCTGTGGAGCAGTGGAACTGTGTTGATGGTGCTCCATTAGACACTTGTGTTCAAAAGTTGTGGATCAGGTGGGGTGGTAACCATCCAACATCGATCAAATCCTCAGAACAAATCCCCCCCCCCCATCAGATTAACATCTCATATCTTTTGTATATGGGATTATTTGTGGGGAGTTTTTTTTTTAAATAATTTTACCCCAATTTGGAAGTTTCAATCACCCAATCATTGCTGGGCAGCTGATGTGCTCAAAGGAAAGCTCCGGGTTGCAAGCTCAGATACAATGGCTAACGGACACCTGTGATGCATCTACCCAGTCAGAGAGATGGCCAATTTTGCTCTCTCTGACTCAAGCTCGGACAATGGCAAGCAGCATGACCAGAGCTTTGAATCAGAAATTCTCAGATCACTGAGCCACTCAGAGCAACTATTTCAATTTCTCATCCCCTCCCTTTTGTCCATTTCTTTATGTGCAGTCAGTGTTTTATATGCAGATATCTATAAAAGTCTGGTCCAGGGAGACTGAATTTACTTTTTAACTCTTCAAATGTCTTAAGGTTACCCTTACTCAACATTTCATACAATTTAATAAAACCATCTGACCATCTGTTAAAATCTGTGTCTAAATAGTTTGGCAGAAAAATCTTTATATGACCAGTGCTTGTTCGTAATGAGATTGTTTTAGGTGGTCCAATCCCTTTATATTGTTAAGGTAAATGCTGTCCCTTATCCCATTTCTTTAACAGGGAATCAATAAATGGTAAATGTGTTTATAATTTGCATTTATACTCATAATGAATCTGCTGTATTTCTTTTGTTCCTATGTTGCCAATACACTGAACTGACCATTAACTTCTGGCCAGATGGAATTAAGGATGGTGCCCTCATTCACCTTTACTGCAGTGCTACTGGCAGCTATCCAGCAGGAGTCACTCACTAGTTTATCCAGCATCAACACCAACTGGACAAAGAGTGGCACACTGGAGACTAAAGAGGAAGAAGAGAAACTGCTGCAATGGTCCAGCAAACTGACCTTAACCATGATCAACTCAAGCTGAGCAACCTTCAGGTGTGTCACTCTTTGTTGGAATTATATAGAGCTCAGTTTTGTATCCCATGAAGATGCAGATGACACTTTCAAAGTTCTGTTCAGTTTTTTATAAAATGAATGTATGTGTTTACTTTTTAATCTCATAATTTTAATTAGTACTGTTATTAATATTTCAATGTTTTATTAAATGTACATGTACACATTCATTGTATTTTGATTCTTGACACTTGATTTTGTGTGTGTGTGTGTGTGTGTGTGTGTGTGTGTGTGTGTGTGTGTGCGTGTGTGTGCGTGCGTGTACCTGCTCCTCTTTGGTATAGAGCTGAAAACACTCGTCGAGTGTACAGCTGTGCTGCTGCAGGTGACTCTGCTGCTGTTCCCGAACACTTTCAGCATCCTTCACACACTCTTCTTGAATAGTGCCAAACAAACTACACACACACACCACACATTTTATATGTAACCAGGACATACATATATAGTATATATAATACCATTTGTTATATACACTATATGGACAAAAATATTGAGACACACCTCTCAATCTTTGAATTGAAGTGTTTAATTCAGTCCAACAGACACAACTGTATAAAATCATGCACCTAAAATGGTGCTTCAAAGTTTGTAAGTCTTTTAGAATTTCATTTATTTCTGCATAAATTTGACCTAAAATGTAATCAGTTTTTCATACAATTCCTAAAAGAGAACCTCATCAAACACACGGGACAAAGAATTACACATTTATTTATTGAGGAAAAGCCACTATTGCATATTTATGTGAAGTATGTGATCATTTGAAGGTGCAATTAAGAGTCAGATGTTTTCAACCAATGGAATGTAAATTACACGTGAGTGGAATCCTTTCAATTGAAAGAAAGTCTGGTCTTCATAAGACATGTTAAAGAAAGTGTATTATGGCATGAACAAATGAGATTTATGAGTAGCTCAGAAGAGATGCTGTTCATAAGACTCGAAAAGTATGTGTGTGTGTGTGTATATATATATATATATAAACTAATGATTTGTAAGCAGCAAGGATTTGCTCACCATTCTTTGACTTTTGTTTCCCATTCAATGACAAGTTTCACATGTGGGGGGCCTCCAGGACCACACAGCTTCAAAGCTCTGGAAGAATAAGACATTAACAATTAAGTGTTCTTACTCTGTAATCCCTTTATACACTAAACACAGCAGTGGCGTCTTGTGCTTCATTTCTACATGAATACAGTGATGCAGCAACGTTCTACATACAAACCGAATGTGTTCTCTATCTGTCCGCCAGGTGTCACTGTAGGATCAGAGATGTGTATCAGTCTTGAAAAACTGAACCAGATGATTACATTCATTGTCAAAAGTAGCTGCACCCAAAGGAAATCAACTGACTGAAATTCACAACTGCAGTAGTGTCATGCCTGTCTCGGAGCAGCTCAGAATTGTAGCAGGTCGTCTTCTGTGTGTGGATGCACCGTGGTCAGCACCAAGACCAAATGTTGGTCACACATCCAGAGGGTTTGGTGTGATGGTGTGAGTACAATGCCAGATCACTTTGACAGCCCAATGGTGCATCAATGAGGTCCTGTATCCACTGCTCCTACCTTTTCTGAACATATACTCCAGTGCGTTATTCCATCAGAAAATGCATTCTGCTGCTGTCTTGCCAGTTTGCCTTGAAGACACAAATCTATGCAATGGCTAGTCACATCGCCAGACCTAATTCCGATTGAAAATGCGTAGGATGCAATCAACACTCCATCTCTACTGCACAATCTGCAGGAGTGAGAATTGTTGGAGTCCTGGCAAACAATGCCTCGTTCCATTCACCACCACTGTACACCCGAGTCTGTTAGGTTCTCTTTAATGAAGCACAATTTCACACCGAACCTCCTCTCTGAATGTGTTCATCTCACACACTGAAGAATTTAGTACAATTCATCGAACGTCTCTTTAAAAGACATTCATCGACAGCTGGCTGAACACCTGGGGATTTGTTTAGACTGGAAATGTGGAAGATAATTCCTGAAACTGCTGCTGCCAATTGAGAAAGAAAACAAAAAAGGGAAAGAACTAGTCTCTGCCTGCACAAAGTGCATCCCTTTCACCCAGTGCAATTCCGGAACCTAAAAATATTCTTTATTTAGAAATAATAATAACAGCGGAGGGATCTGTACTCATAACCCACTATCACCAGCACTGTGTTTTGTCTGGGACCAGAGAGAGCAAAGAATGCTAAGAATGCCACATTTGATGGCTTCAGTGCAGCTCACACGCATGCACGCACGCACACACACAGAGTTTACAAGAATATAAGAAATAGACCCCCATATCTAATAAGAGGAATGTACCAGAGAATTGGAGAGACAAAACAGAGGACAACAGCAGAAAAAATCATCACAAGTGGAAGTTGTGGAACCTTAATATAAAAAACACCGGCCCTAGAGCAGACCACCCTCAGATGCTGAGCCCCATGATCTGAGCTCAGAACCAACACAGAACGAATTAAGAGTTGATTCCAGTACCAGCTTACAGTACAGAATCTGAGCATTCTCTGCCCCAGCACAGAGCTCATTTAAACACTGAGCCCCAGCACAGAGCTCATTTAAACACTGAGCCTCAGCACAGAGCTCATTTAAACACTGAGCCTCAGCACAGAGCTCATTTAAACACTGAGCCTCAGCACAGAACTCATTTAAACACTGAGCCTCAGCACAGAGCTCATTTAAACACAGACTCAACACAGAGCTCATTTAAACAGTGAGCCCCAGCACAGAGCTCATTTAAACAGTGAGCCCCAGCACAGAGATAATTTAAACAGTGAGCCTCAGCACAGAGCTCATTTAAACAGTGAGCCCCAGCACAGAGCTCATTTAAACACAGACTCAGCACAGAGCTCATTTAAACAGTGAGCCCCAGCACAGAGCTCATTTAAACACAGACTCAGCACAGAGCTCATTTAAACAGTGAGCCCCAGCACAGAGCTCATTTAAACAGTGAGCCCCAGCACAGAGCTCATTTAAACACTGAGCCTCAGCACAGAGATCATTTAAACACTGGGCCTCAGTGCAGAGATCATTTAAACACTGAGCCTCAGCACAGAGATCATTTAAACAGTGATCCCCAGCACAGAGATAATTTAAACAGTGATCCCCAGCACAGAGCTCATTTAAACACTGAGCCTCAGCACAGAGATCATTTAAACACTGGGCCTCAGCGCAGAGATCATTTAAACACTGAGCCTCAGCACAGAGATCATTTAAACAGTGATCCCCAGCACAGAGATCATTTAAACACTGAGCCTCAGCACAGAGATAATTTAAACATTGAGCCCCTCAGTCAGGACACAATGTAAGATGCAGTGACTGTCAGACATGCAGTCACTGAGTTGAGGTAAATTAGACAACGAGTTTCTTCATGCAGTAATAACTGTGATGTGGTGATATGACTGAAATAATAATGACACATATGCAAACTTAATCAACTTTGTGTGCACAGTCAGAAGCTTGTACAGTAAACATGAATACCCAAACACTGCATAGACAAACAGAACTACAGTTATGAAATCAATCATCCAACAGTTGGAGGGGGTGCTTCAAATACAAGCCAGTTGTTTTTGTCTACTGAACTGGAAAACCACAGATTTGGAAGAAGACAGGGGCATCTTTGCATATGGTGCCAGTCTGACTGTCTCTTCACAAGTCTACACTGAAATTTTAACAGCAGTTTAGTGTCTTCAGTTTGTCAGATGTCTGGAATTCACGGGACATGGTGCAGAAACATCAGTAAACACTGTCATGTGAAAAGAAAATAATTACTGAACTGAACTGTATTATCTTATATTATATTATATTATATTATATTATATTATATTATATTATATTATATTAACTATATTAGCTCTGAGCAAAACTTCAGATTAGATTTAAACTCTAAGGATCTGTATGTAAATCCACACATTTCATTAGTTACTCTCACTTTTATTACTACACTTCTGAAAAATACAGTGGATAGCAAATTCTTCATAACAGTTCCTGAAAAAAATCATACCACCTACTGAACAATACATAGTAGATAGTGAATAATTCATAGTACACATCATCAAAAATACTTGCACCCAGAAGGAAGTGTGGGACTGAAATGCTATTGGGAAGGAAGATAAACGTTACCAGGAATCATAAATGATTCCAAATTGTCTTTCAGTATGACATTGGGTACAGCGCAACATGCCAGATATCTCAGAATTGTAGTGGTTCCTAATGGTGTCCTGTGATAAGCCATCCCATACAGCTCGAATAGGGGTGGAGTGTTGATAGCGTGTCCAATTGCATGTGGCGTAGTATTTGTGTCTTCAAGGCAAACTCTTGAGATGGCAACAGTATGGAGATGAGCATACTGAGTGTGTGTTCAGAAAAGGTGGAGTCACTGGTTGCAGGACCTCTTTAAGGTAATGTTAGGCTGTCAAAGTGATCTGGCATTGTATGAAGTCACACACCATGAGAGGAGGCCTTCTGGATATGTGACACGTGACAAATAAAAGCAGAGTCACAATGTGCTGGATTCATGGGTTGAATCTCCACCTAGATAACCTGCTACCATTCTGAGTGGCTCCATGACTATCTGGCACACCATTGCAGTTGTGCAGGTTCATTCCTTATGAGTGCAACTAATTTTTGACAATGTGTGAAGAAACTGAAGAATTGATAGTGAATACTAAATAAGCCACAGTAGATGCAGAATATTACATAATGGATAGTGGATAATTCATAATAGTTATAAAGAGTGCCCAAAACGAGATACATCTAAACAGAACTAGACCTATTTTACATGCAAATATCAGTGTTGAAGGAACAGCAATTAAACAGGCTGTAATTTTATGGGATTCCAAGAGAGGGTCAAGGAGTTATATTTGAATAAAATATGATTGTTTTGTTCATAAAACTCCACAAATACCCCAAATAGGGGCCCTTTAAGATTAACAACTGTATAATAATCCTGTTTCAGCGGTTAATGCTCTAACTCACCTGTCCACTGCTGGATGCAAGAGTGGCCTGCCATCCTGAGAAGAGAGATAACTGCAGGTTGAAGAGCCACCCACCACGCGGATGCGAAATAACACACTCACATTCTGGAGAGACAAATGCAGAACATATACATACAATATACACAAAGGCATATAAACACAACTCTCTCTCTGTCTCTCTCTCTCTCACACACACACACACACACACACACACACACACACACACACACACACGCATGCAGGCCAGTGAGTGCCCTTGGCTATTGTTATTATGTCTTATACAACATAAAGAGATTGTATTTATTCAGTGGGGTTCCAGATGCCACAAATATGTATACAGACCGCCAATAAGGGAAACTGACAAATAAATTGAACACTATTGTTTGTTCCACCAAGTTTCCATATACAGTATATTGAGTATATTCACCCGTAAGGCCTAACACCAATTAATCTTAGTTATCTGGCTACAACCATTTAACAGTATAGCCACTCCCATTCATCCTACAATAGTGTAACCGCAACAATTCAGCATACAGCAGTTTAGCCTTGTGTGTGTTACACAATATTAAAGGTGTTGTGCAACATAACATTCAGGAAACACACAAAAGAAAGAGAGAAACACATTATAGATACACCAAAAGCATGTGGATACAGCTTGGTTAATCGCAGGCTGTTCTTAAGCTCATAGTTTGTATCTGCGGTGCAGACAGCCGTGTAAAGGCAGCATCCCTTCCCTTTCTTTTGCAGTGTACTGAAGTTCAGCTTATTGTGGAGAATCAGGCTGAGGGAACAATTTAAGACGTCGATGGAGAAAATGGAACAGCACTGGAGCATAAAGAGAAATAAATTAAGCAGCTAATATAAAAATTTAACCAGCAGATGAGAACGACAAGCTTTTGTGCAAGAAGTCGGCTGCATTCTGGGGGCTTAAAGCGATAGGTTGGCTCTGCTTTCATCAGCAGCAATGTTCAGTTCTGTACTGATGTCTAATTTAGTACAGACTTATGATATTTCAGTTCAAATAAATTTATTTAGAACTGTACAGTGTGCATAACTTACATGCATCAGGTCCAGGTCAAGAACTGCTAAAAAAATATTTCCATACATAAATATACATAGTTAAAGTTTAGTTAAAGGCACCTCTGAGACATTTGTTAAATTCATTGTTCAGAGTGGGACATACATCCTCATAGGTTTGAATCACTTTATAATAAGACTTATGGATGGTTAAACATTCAGCCTACCGAAGTTTAGCTCCACCCTTTCAGCCACCAGCAATTTAGCACCACCCAGTAAGCCTACAGCATTTTAGCTCCAGCCTTTCAACCTATAGTAGTCTAGCCCTACCCATTCAGCCTAGCAGTTTAGCTCCACCCTTTCAACCTATAGCAGACCAGCCCCACCCATTTGGTCTACAGCAGTACTGAAGTTCTGCCCTACCCATTCAGCCTACAGATATTTAGCTCCACCCATTCAGCTTACAGCAGCCTTATTCCATAAGAACCCATGGTGTGTCACAGGTACTTTAAAGGATGTGGAAAGTTTCAACTCTTTGTCCTTCACTTTAAATCTTGAAATTCCTAGGCGATATTTGCTGACCATGTCCATTAACAAAATGACAGTGTACTTGGTCAGTCCTTGAGACAAAACCAGCCCATTTGAAAAATGCATTTTTTTGCATCTGTTCCAGCCCATTTAACTATTCAGCTGCTTTAATGAAATGATGAATATTACATTTAACCAGCTCTGACCCCATTTCCAGAGCTAAATAATGAAATACAAGTTATCAAATTGTTGCTGTAACTCATATTGCATTTGGATTTTCACCTTAATATATTCACAGAGTAGTCATGTGACCTGTTTATTACAATAAGAAAAAAACACTAATGGCTGCTCAATTAATACCACAGATTCAGTTGTTTTCTCAAAATTCAAAACTAGCTCTGGGCAGAATAGGGGTTTAAAAGGGCTTACGATCGGTTAAACATTTTAAACAAACACCTTCCTACCGTTTAAGTTTAGATGCTGCTGTTCTTACCGTGTTCTCGATTTGTTGTTGAAATGAATAAATAAATGAAAATAGACCAGCTGAAATAAGAAACCTCTACAGAAACTGAACTGGAGGAAATGAAAACGTCAGATGACTTGTGAATAAAGGCTGGTCCTGTTTGAGATCAATAGCAGAAACCTATTGATTAGTATCTGTTGAAGATGACAGGTTTAACCCTGAGTCATGCAGAAGACAAAGGAACAGAAGGAAGCAGAAACATTTGAGCTTCAGCTGTACAGAAGAACGTGGCTCACTGATGGATGAGAGAGCTTATTGTTGGATTCAGATGTACTGCTTGAAGTATGTGTGTGTGTATTACCTGCACTTGTGTGCCGTTAAGCATTAAGTAGTAGAGTTTGTTCAGAAAGCTCTGCTGAAGTTCAGCCCATGAAACACCTCGCTCCTCACACACCAACATTGGAGGACCAAACCTAGAAGTACAAAAGAAAGAGAGAGTGAGAGAGGGAAAAAGAGAAATAAAACAGGATTGATATTTCATTTTCCCTCATATCATCTTAACCCCAAAACCCTTATCTAATACCACACACAAACATCTGAGGTCTAACCTGTGAATAGTGGAAATATTAAAGTAATATTATGGATTATTCAGTGCTCTCTCTCCCTCTCTTTCTTGCACTCTCTCTCTCATCCTCGAGTATTTAAATGCCATGCTGACATTTCCAGCTGCGTCAGGGAACACTGTACTGTGTTCCCACCCAAAAAGTGGGAAAAAAAAAGGTTTCCTAATTTACAGGAGCTTTGTGACTGTCGACTGTCAAACAAATATTTTTAAAAGATGATTGAAGTTACTGTCATTTTTTTGGTACAGTAAAATTAATATGACAATGAACACAGTCCTTCAAGTTTGTAAAAGATAAAGATATCCTGAGAAATTCAATGTAGATGCTTCACACTTATGTATTATCTGTTACCAGAGATTACACTTTGATCCTTAACTATTTCATTGGCATCTGGTCAACACAAGAGAATCCCGTGATCATTATCTATTTCAAAGAACACTTGTTGGTCATTACCTATTTCAGAGATGATAATCTCTTAATGATCCATTTCAGAGATCATGATGTTTCAGAAATGATCTTGACCTTTACCTATTTCAGAGATTGCCTTATGGTCATCATCTGTTCCAGAAATTAACAACTGGCCAATATACAGTATATGACATAGATAGTCATCTGGTCATTATCTTTTTTATTAACTTCACCTGAGGTCAATGGAAATCTGTTCATACAGTATTTGATTCTATTTCTTCGGATAAGTGTATAACATTGTAAAAGAGTGACCTGGTTGCCTGCTGTCCACTCCCTGCCGTGTTACAGATGAGCAGGAGGATTCTGGAAGATGAGCCCTGGTTCAGAAACTCTGATGATAAAGTGCCTGAAGCAAGAGTCCTTTGACCTTCAGGTGCAGTGTTATAAGGGGAGGAGGGGAGAGAGTGATGTACCCCTGAAAGGTGCAAACAGAGGGACAGTGGATATGATGATTGGAGGATGAGCTAGTGGACAAGTGAGGTAGTGTATTACAAGCTACTCTATGTAATTAATTCTCTGGTATTTGCTGATAATAGTATGATTTGTTGATGGTATTCATTAGTAGCCTGTTACAATAAGTAAAATTACAATGGTCTCTTATCATGGAAACAAAAATGTATGTATGTGTGTGTGTGAGTGTAAACTGCGTAAATTCACTGTTGTATCATACATGAACCAACTCATTTACATACCTTTACCTATTCAGCCTACTGCAGTTTAGTAAATACTAAGTTTATTTGTATAGCACATTTCATACACAATGTCTGTTCAGAAAAAAAAACCCCAAATAATTTCAATCAATTTAAAATAAAATAAAAAAATAATATAAACATTATAATAAAAATATATACACATGATATAAACTAAAAATAAATAAATTAAATTACATACATTTCAGCTCCACCTTTCACATTGTAGTTGTCACAAGTATTTCAGATGCTTTAGGCTCAATACAGGACAGCCAATCAGAACAGAGTTCATGGTACAGAAAACAGTCTGTTTATCCAATCCGCAGACCCCCTAGTGGTGTTGTTGTATACACTGTGTTCACTGGTTTAAATCTCCAGAGGAGTCTGGGTGGTGCATTTTCACATGGCATACAATGAAATAGATCAATGTGTTGAATCCATCTCTGCTTTCTGTGAGCTACCATGTTTTTACTGCTGCATAAAAGATGGACAAGTCTTTCATTGTTGCAAAACAAGGTAGGTGGTGTCCCACATGGTGTGACTATATTTTAGACAGCATTTCTGTTTGTCCTCTTTTATATTCTTGATACTTAAATTAGTAAAACAAAAAACAAATTAATTCCATGACACAGTTTTTGGTGAATCGATGCTCTAAAGCGCCAGACTGTCTGTCGTTGTGCTGCTTGTGTGTGTGTGTTTGGTTTGTCTGAGTGAGAAAGAGACACAGAGGGCCAGTTGGGTTTCCTTGGCAACCAATAGCGAGTGATGATCTCAGATTCCAGGCAAAGGTGGCCGTTTGGTCCTGCTGAGAGATTAATAACTGACAGAGCAATACGCTTCTCTCTCTCTCTCTCTCTCTCTCTCTCTCACACACACACACAGACACACACACACACTCTCTCTAAGTAAGAAAGAGTGTGTGAATGTGTCCTAAAAGGTGTACTACCTAGGTATCGGTGTCATGGTCTGTGTGTGTGTTGGTGGGTGGGTGGGGGTCTTCCCTACTGATATGCTTTTGTTGACCACCTGTCCACAGGTCACCTTATCCTTAACTGTGCTACCAATCGAACAGGTCTGAGCGAACAGTACCCAGAACTGCAGTAAAACACACACAACAGGTCTCTGAATGTCCACAGTATCCCTGTTGTTGATGGGACTAACAGCAGTTAACAGCAGGAATGTAGTAAAGACTATGCATTTAGGAAGAACACCAGTCTAACTACAGACCTGACCACAGTCAGGTCCAGTTGCCACTGCAGTGTGTTCAATCTCAGAGTCATGGAGATTTCAGATATACAGCAGTTTTTACGCAAACCTCCACGAATAACAGCACTCTATAAATATCCAGCATGCCACTGGGCCGCAGATGGGCAGAGGCAGCAGGTTTCAGACAGAGGTCAGCTGCCATAGAGAGGCTGCACTTGCTTCCCCAAAAGACCAGACAGACACATATTAAAGTGAAAGTTCATCCACAAATCAAAGGTACACATTCCTTATCTTAACATGAATGGAAATAATCATCTTTGGGAGATAAATAATTAATGTAGCTACCAAGAAACCAAGAACTTAAACCTGACCAGTTTGCATGGAACTGAGTGTCTTATAATAACTAGGGCTGTCAAATATTCAGAGCGACTGGGCATCACAATGGCTTGGGGGTTAGTACATTGATCTCCTAACCCTGGGGTTTTGGGTTCAAACCCCATGTCTTTGAGCATTTCCACCAAAAACATGGTTGAATTGGATAATGTTTGTGTCCGTCCAGAAATAGATTATTGATGGGTGGTGGACAGTCATTTCAGTATCTTGTCACTGTGTTTTAACTGAACACTGAATGTAAAGGATTTCGTGAAGTGTTGATTGTAACAGCATCCTTGGTTACTTTAAAGTTGTGATATAACTTTATGAGTACCCAGAAGTCATAAATACAAGTGCTTTTGAATTTTATTTATAAAAAGGTAAAAAGGTTACAATGTATGTCACATGTCGTGAAATTCTGTATGAGTTTGAGTCCAATATTTAAGTGGAACAAAGTGGTATTTCCCATTTTCCAACACTACTTGAATGCAGCATTACTCTCCCAGGATCTCCCAAAATGACCATAATGGACTAACAGTCAGAGTCTGCAGTATTTGGGTAGTATACAAGTGTGCAATCTGAGTGTACAGTTGCCTGACTGTGAAAAAAGTGTAACAAAACATTTATCACTTCAATTACCTTCTGTTTACTTTCATATTGTAATTTAGGCTCCAAACATGCTACCTATACTTCAGTTAGGGATCATTTTATGATATGGTGCAGTAAGCCTACACAGAACAGTATGACTAACTTGATGATACTGATGTAGCAGTCAAAACCTGATATTTATTGAACCCAGTATTAACATTTTGCAATGTCTAAAATTGGACACACCATGGACTCTGGGTGTGTGTGTGTGAATGGGGTGAGTGTGTGTGAGTTGAGCCATGAGTTATTTCAGGCCTGGTTCAAAAACAACCTTTGAAGTGAACATAGCCAGTCCATACTCTCCTTCCACAGACGCCACATTTGGTGGAATTTAAATAATTTATATATATATTATATTACTAAAATGAATGTAGTACACAGTACTTAAAAATACAAATGCAAATTATTGTTTTTAAGTTCAGAAAAAATAAACTTTGTGTAATAAACATAGTTCACTAAAACTATTTTAATTAATATTTACTTGTAATTGGTTACAACAAAAGTTTGAGTATTCTGAACTTATTTGGTTTTACAGTACATCAAAATAATCTACCCACAGTTTTCTTTAAGTAGCTATGTTCCAATTATTATCTATAATTAACTTGCTTATAGTCGCTGTCAAAATAAAAAACATGGTGATTTTACAGGAAATTAAAACAGAATTAAAGATAAATAAATTATTAAAAGTAATTACAAATGATAGATAGATAGATAGATAGATAGATAGATAGATAGATAGATAGATAGAGTAGATAACATATCAAAAGCTCAGTATAATACGGTAGACATATACAGGCAGGAGGGCACATTTATAAACGCTGCGCATACGCTCATATGGTATTCTCAAATGCACACAACCTGTTAGTCGCTAATACACACCAGCATGCCTGGCTACTTCCCCCGGATCATTACTTTCAGTGTGAAATAATAAAGAGCCATAATAAAGACCTTTCACTATCACAGATCAGGATACATCGGCTGCATTAATATTTCATAACCCCTGTGAGCACTTTATACATAATTAACTCTCCTTCTGTAGTCAGACAGAGAGAGTGAGAGATGTTTTGTTTGTGCGTTATGTTTATATTTGAGTGTAAAATGTAAAAAACAAAAGCAAAACATTGAAAACACTTTATAGTCTGCTTACCTTAAATGAACTACATTAGAAACTGCACTCAGACAGTCAGCTGAGTTGCTTGACAAAGAGTTGCTTGATTTTGCCCTAAGCGGCCCTTACTCAGCAAAGTTGTGTATGGTGAAATCTGATCTACTCAACAGTTTAATTTTTCAAATAAGTTTAACATTTCTAATAAGTTTATCACACTTTCTGCATTTCCATTCTGACTTGCACTGTTGTGTTGGTAGCATCCGTCGCAAACAAACGATGCCTCAGAAAAGACTTTGAAAGCAATTCAAGAAGCGTTTTAGAGGGGTCGCACTGTAGAGCTGTAGGAAGTGGGAAGTTCTTACCAATGTATTGTGTGCTATACTGGTTGTGTGGATAATACCATATCACACTGTTGGCGGCAGTGGATAGAAGAAGGCACGTACCAGCAATGTGAAGGATCTGAGAAACCTACACGAACCACAGAGAGGAAGAACCAATGGATTGTCCAACATGTGCAGAGTGACCCTACAGCCATGATTGTGAACTATCAGCTAGGTGATGCCCTCCATGAGTCATCCTGTCAGTGTCAGCGCTGGATGACACAGAACTACATGCACATAGGTCTTTATGATTACTACCCTTAACACCACGTCAATGCCACCAAACACAATGCCATGGTGTCATGCCATACTGTCAATGAGTCATTCCACAAGGCAGTGGATCATCCTTAATCCCACTTTTGTCTTGGTGGAGATGACCAATGAATCAAGATTAGCAGACCTACCCCAGACTGAAAATGTGAGTGGTGATGAGTTGTGGGTTCGATACCCGGGTCCACTAAACTGCCATTACTGGACCCTTGAGCTAGGCCCTCAACCAACATTATCCAACATTCTGACCTCACTATTACCCTTGTATCTGAATGCCATCAAATCCTTACAGCAATCCTTCCCTGGAGAGTAGAGACAGTTATACCAACAACAGTAGCATAGATTCTAAAACCCATGATTAAAAAAAATATTCAGCAGGTGTCCCAATATTTTTGTCCATAGAGTGAAGTTTAAATTTTGTATTAACAAAAATAGCTTTCCAGTATAATATTTTTACCCTGGATTAACTCTCCTACTGTATGGTTGATATGAGAAGCTGTCAGATTTACCTGAGCATCGCAAGGAGCTGCCTCTGGAGAAAGAAGGTGTGGCCTGAAAGGCATAGATTACATCACTTTCGGAAATGCTGGTCATGTCGTCGTCATCAGAGAATGAACGCTGGAACCCATTAGAGTACAACTCCACCAGAATCACCTGACAGAGACAGAGTGAACTGGTGTTTCTAATAAAGTGACCAGTGAGTGGAAGCACAAGGGTAATTTGAAGTGAGGAGTATTCATGTGTGTGTTTGTGTGTGACACTTCTGGTAAGTCCTTTAATGTGTGTGTGTGTGTGTGTGTGTGTGTGTGTGTGTGTGTGTGTGTGTGTGTGTGTGTGTGTTACCTGCTCTGGGCTGATGCTGCCCTCTTGGGCGAGTAGTGCTCTAAGTGTGTGTACAGATCCCAGCAGAGGCACAGCCAGACCAATCCGAACAAACCACTGAGACTTACTACTGAACACCAGAATTATGTTCAGAGCCCTAAACACACACACACACACACACACACACACACACACACACACACACACACACACACACACACACACACACACACACACACACACACTATAAAAATCAAATCCCCCACATGACCACAATTTTACTCATTCAGTCCAATTATGTTTTCTTTTTTTAATCTAATAATATTGTGTTCTTCTTCAGTTTTACACTTTAACTATGAGGCTAAGGTAGCTAACACGTAATGAAAGCTACCCTACACATAAGTACTGCAGCTACCAAGTAATGTAAGTAAGGTAAGCTTATGTACACCAGTTAACATAAGAACTAATCTCAGCTTGAATTTTGTGTGATAATGTTTAGCACACACACACACACAGTCTTACCTGGTCTGTCGGAGGGGTATAGGGAGGGAAATGCAGAGGAAAGGATCAAAGGTGTTGCTCTGTTTAAGGCAGTGTGGGCAGGTCAGAGAAGACCTACAAACAACAACAGCAAATCACACACTGAAACTGGGACTAACAACACAAACTATCCCTCAGTATCAGTATCTCAGTATCAGAGTCAGAGAGTCCGTTTTTAGATTTTATATATTTTAGATCCTTTTTACATCTAAATCATCTATACTGATTATAAAAGGAATGTTTTGATACTGAGCACATATTGTATCAGGGAAGTGGGCTGTGTGTACAAGTTTACCTTAAATCAGCATTTTAGAGCATGAGTATTTCTTGCTCATGCACATCCTCTACAGTTGGGAGTTATTTGTGCCCTGAGCCACCGCTAAAGGATGCACAATACACACATATTTGTTGACAAGCTGAGAGTTACAGAAGCAGCATCTGAAGCGAATGTCCTGAGAGATGTCCTCAAGTTTCTGTACCTCCTACCACAGGGCAACTTTAAGAACAGACAGTGGCTTGGGTGAGTGGAATCCATTATAATCCTTCTGACAGCAGCTGGTGTATAAATCCAGAGGTTTTGGGAGCTGAACCCCGGTGATGTGCTGAGCGATGTGCTCCACCCTCTGCAGATTTTCCCTCTTGATAATGGTGCAGTTCCCATACCAACGGGTGATGCAGCTCGTCAGGATGATCTCCACTGTGCAGGTGTAAAACATCCTCAGGATCCAGGGATTCAGACCAAACCTCTTCACCATCCTGAGATACAAGAGGTGCCGTTGTGCTGTCTTCACCACCCGTGTGGTGTGTTCTGACCATGTAAAATCCTCAGAGATGTGAACACTAAGGAATGTGATGTTGCTGACCCTCTCCACAGTTGTCCCAGTGATGAGAGGCGTGCTCTCTCTTCTGCTTCCTGAAGTCCACCATCTGCTCCGTGGTCTTGTTGATATTTAGAGAGGAGTTGATTTCCTGGCACCAGTGTGTCAGGATGCTGCCTCGGTGTCATTGGAGGTCAGCAAATTTAACAATGATTTTGGAGCTGGTGGGTGGCTTGGACTCAGTGATGGACATGGCTCTCTCCATGGGCTTGCTGTGATTTGCGAGATGTGTACTTAAGTATTCACAGCCTTTGATCAATACTTTGTTGAAGCACCTTTGGCAGCAATTAAGCCTCAGGTCTTTTTTAGTATGATGCTACAAGCTTGGCACACCTGCTTGTCTGGCACCTAGCTCCAGAAATGTTTAATCAGGTTCAAGTCTGGGCTCTGGTTGGGTCACTCAAGGAAATTCACAGAATTGTCATGAAACCCCTCCTTTGTTATCTAGGCTGTGTGCTTAGGGTCATTCTGAGTGCTCTGGAGCTGGATATTATCAAGGATGTCTATGTACACTGCTGCTGTCATCATTACCTCAACCTTGACTAGTCTCCCAGTTCCTGCTGCAGAAAAACATCCCCACAGCATAATGCTGCCACCACCATGCTTCATTTGTAGGAATGATATTGGCTACGTGATGAACAGTTGGATGAACAGACGTCATGCATTCATCATCACGGCATTCAGTCCAAAAAATTCTATGTTTTTGTTTCTCATCTTTTAGTTTAGGTGCCTTTAGGCAAACTCCAAACAGGCTGTCATGTGCCTTTTACTGAGGAGTTGCTTCCATCTGGCTACTCTACAATACAGGCCTTATTGGTGAAGTGCTGCAGAAATGGTTGTCTCTTAATAGTCAACCATAGGGTTTGTAAGTTGAAAATCAAAAGGTGTTGATGATACTTTATTATATGGCTTATTACTTTGACAAATCGTACAAGCAGCTAATTTGTCTTGAAGTTCACTTCTGTGGGATCCATGCAGATTTCACATCAGGACAAGTCTTGAAGTATTTTTTTCAGGGACAATACAGCCAATATCTCAGGTAATATAAACTGTTTTAGTATACTGGATTTTTACTCACAGCAGCTTAAAATAACAATTATCATTATAAAGTCTTTCCATAAAATGTTTTTCCTCAATGAATTACTCG
This sequence comes from Acestrorhynchus altus, assembly GCA_034509495.1. Lineage (NCBI taxonomy): Eukaryota > Metazoa > Chordata > Actinopteri > Characiformes > Acestrorhynchidae > Acestrorhynchus > Acestrorhynchus altus. The sequence goes on from CM067504.1 coordinate 8,237,997, forward strand.
CTTATGCTTCACCCCACGGCAACAACATTGCAATAAACTGTAGGTTCTGCAGTTTCTAACCCTATTGCTGGTGTGTAAAAGTATTCCTGAGTTATAAAGCTCAGAAGACAAGGTGTGATGTTTAGGTCCTAAAGGGCTAAAGATCAGGGGAGCATCTCAATAATTTTAAAGCTGTTAATTTGAGGTAAAATGCTACATAAAAGTACTACATAAAATACTCTAAAGGCCAATATAATCTACACCAACCAAATGTAATCATTCCCACACTAACTGCGCTTCTTCACCTCAAATCTCTTAAACAGGCCCTTCTGCTGTATGAGATGCTCATGTCTACCAAACTGAATAAGATGTGTGATTATATAAGTATGATATTTTATTCTTCCTTAAATACACCATCAGCCAGCCAAGTACAATCCAGTCTACCACGCAAAAGCTCACCCAGGATCTCTCTCTCTCTCTCACTCTCTCTGTCAATCTTCTCCCCCCTCTTTCCAATTTTCTCTCAAGATTCAAGACTAAAAGTATCTTTATTGACATGTTTTGATAAATTTACAAAAAGATAAGATGTAGACATTCTTTATATACATACTTCGATACACAGATACTTTACAAATGTCTAATAAGTACAGTGAGGTATGGTGAGGTACGGTGTGGTAGGTGATAATCTGGGTTCAGATGATTAAATCTGTTTGAAATTTTCTCTTGTTGGGTTTGAATTCTTGGGCAGTAAAGGAGGAAGGGCGTCTCTGTCTCCACCTGCCCACTCTCACACTGACCACACACTCACTACTCTCTGGGCAGCCAGGACTGTTTATACCTGCCCATCTCTACAGCCAAGCTGTGGTCACTGAGATGGTACTTGGTCCAGATCCATCTCTGCTGTGGATCTCTGACAGTCAGGAGACAGGGTTCCAGTCTGCACCCTATTTATATTGAACGAAGACATTCTAGCTTACACTGATTCTCAGTTTGGTTCTATAGTGTCTAGTCTAGTGTTCTAGACTTACTGTTTCGATTTTGTCTGTTGGACAGTGCTGGGTCAAAGATTGTTAGAATCAGCTGACTGAGGGGACTGAGTCAGGGGTCAGTTCTTGGCTCTACAGTACTTTAAACTGCAGGGTTTCTTTGAGACCTGGCTTTGATCTTTTTATATTTTTAATATTAGAGGGAATCGGCCTAATTCTACCCTGCTGGGAGTGGTTGGTTTGTTTTTTTTTGACTTTAAGAATCATTCTACAGACTTCAGCATGGAGGGCCTCTCTCTCTCTCTCTCTCTCTCTCTCTCTCTCTCTCTCTCTCTCTCTCTCTCTCTCTTTATTTATGTCTGTCTCTCTCTTAAGCCATTCTTCATTATTGAGTAGTAGGACAGTAAAAATGCATTTAGTTCAGAACCCCTACCACAGGTGAGAAAGTAAGAGTGAGAAACAGAGAGTAAGAGAGATAGCATAAGAGAAGTAGAGAGAGAGAATAAGAGCTGTAGAGGTAGCGAGAGGTGCTGATGGTGGTGCTTTAATATTTACACAGGAGGAGTCATAAAGCATTTTAGTCTGAATATTTCAGCAGAGGGAAGAAAAGAACAAGAATAAAAAAAGTGATTAAAAAAGAAGATGAAATGCAGGACAGATTGAGGGCACATGTGATAGAGTGACAAACGCTAATGGGTGTCTACAAATATTTGGACATAGAGCAAGAAACTCCTGGACAGGAATTAAACCTAGTATTAGACTCTACAATATTTTCATTGTTGATTTTCCAGTGAAGAATTGTTTCTGTAAATAAAAAATGTTATTGGTCACATTGTAAACCAAAACAGGTTAAAAGTGGTTGCTAGGGTGTTGTGAGGTGGTTTCTAAAATACTGCAAGTTGGGTTATTCTGTTTTAAGTAGATGTGTTCCTTTGGCAGTTGCTATGATGTCCCAGGTAGTTGCTAGGCTCAAGTGGATGCTATGATATCCTAGGTGGTTGCTATGCAACTGTTAAGTGTACTCTTTTATATCCCACATGGTTGATATAACGTGTTCCATAAATCGACAAGAGGAGTTCAAAAGGTTTTACACACAAAATACCACCATTCCTATGGGAAAATTGTGAATGTGAATTGTACTAATTATATACTGTATGTGCACGATCACGATCATCAGTGTGAAGCTCTCAAGACAGACAGTAACAATTATAACAGCTCATAAATAAGTCATGCACAGGTAATAAAGCCCGGCGCTGCTCTCACTGCTTTCTCTCATTCTTCACTCGAATCCTGCAGTCCAGATCACTGCATGATCAGGTAGAGTAGATTAACAGCTTTAACACCTAGGACCTGTTAACAGGTCAAGCCTTCTGTTCCTCTCGTTTACAGCTGAACTATATCTCAAAAAATAATATTTAAGTATTTATTTCACTCAGAATCCAACTAATAATTAACTCATATCTGTTCTTTGCGGTGCTATTTAAAGAGGTCCTTCAAGGGCTCTTTATCAAATGGTCAGTGAGTGGATCCACAAGATTTTTTAATAAAGTGGCCAGTGCAAGGTATCACAGGTGAGGTTTTGGGTAGACTACATCATCAGAAGATATGAATTTATGGTGTTGGATGCATATATATGCAGAACGTTTTACCACAGCAAATGTTATTGTAGCACATCTGTTAAAGGACAGTGCTAATTTCTCTCTGCCACACACACACACACACACACACACACACACACACACACACACACACACACACACACACACACACACACACACACACACACACACTGTTGAGTAAGCCCATCGAGATGAAAAAACACACTTAATCCTGTTTACATAGACTGGCAGTTATTTTCTGGCATATTGATGGAGTGGCTATAACCATTATTAAGGTCATAAATAAACCCATCTGCTCTGGTCTTACTAAATATACTGACTCCCATGGTGATATACACCAACCTTCATCAGGACACAGCCACATTGAAATCTTCCAGACAGAGTAAGACAACGTTCAATATTATGGACATTTTGTAAGCAGTAATGACAGTCCACGAGCCATGCTGTTAGTGTCAGCAATTGGCAGACGGCCGCATGATTCAAGATAACATGCATGCAGATGATGACTGCCTTTGGCACCACTTAACATCACCAAAGCCTGCACTGGTGTCGTGCCAGACTGGTATAGAGTCTCTTGGAATGGCAGCAGATAATTTTCAGCAATGAGTCCCACTGAGTTCATTGAGACAACCAATGAATCATCTCTGCATCGGCAGACCTATCCCCGATTGAATATGTGTGAAATCTATCTACTATCAACAGTCCACCCCTACTGAAAAAATCTGCAGGAATTGATTGAGAATATTCAAGCTACATGGGATGGATTAATGGACACCATTAGGAGTACACAGTCCTTAAGTTGCAAAAGCATCTAAAGCACAGGGGCCCCACAAGGAACAGTCCTGGCCTCATTCTTCTTCCCCATCTACACAGCAGACTTTACCCACAACACCTCAACCTGTCATCTACAACAATTCTGACTACTCTGTTGGCTACATCTCAGATGATGATGAAAGGGAATAAAGAAAACTCACAAGGAACTTTGTGGACTGGAACCAGCAGAACTGCCTCCAGATCAAGATGGGTAAAACCAAAAGGTGGTGGATTCTCTTAAAGTTCTCTTTACCCACTCCTGTGACCATCCAGGGAAGTGACATTGAGATTGTCAAAACCAAATACCTGGGTGTTCATCTAAACAATAAACTGGACTGGTCCGACGACACACATGCTCTGTATAAGAAAGGCCAGCGAGGCTCTCAGTGGCTCAGCGATCTAAAGTGCTCCCACTATGATTTGAGGATCGTAGGTTCAATTCCTGGGTTGTGCTACTTGCCAGAGTCAGAGGGAGGGCAAAATTGACCTGCTCTCCCTCTCTGGGTGGGTAGATGGTGCTCTCTCACCACATTATACGCAATGTGATGCTGGTCGGCACAGGCATCTTTAAGTCATAGTATCATTGTTGACTTTTTTCTGAGTGCGTTGGCTGTCTGGCGAGGATGCAAATGCTGGTAGTTTGAAAAGAGGTGGTGTTTGGCATCATATGTATTGGTCATATGTGCTCGTCTTCCCCTTGTAGTGTCAGAAGTGTCCGTGTGATGGGGGAGAGTGATGATAGTGGGGTTGGGGAATTGGCACATCCAAATTCACAAAGAGAAAATCATGGGTAAAAAAGAAAGGCCAGAGCAGACTTTACCTGCTGAGGATGCTCCAGTCTTTTGGAATACAGGATGCACTCTTTTTATGACTCAGTGGTGGCATCAGCTACATTCTATGGTACTGTCTGCTGGGAAGGTGGCATTACAGCAGCAGACAGGAAGAGCTGAACAAGCTCATCAGGAAGGCAGGTTCTGTCCTTGGCTGTGAGCTTGACCCAGTGGGGGATGTGGCGGAAAGGAGGATGTTGGCCAAGCTTGCATCCATATTGGTCAACACCTCTCATTCACTTCAGGAGGCAGATACAGTACTGGGAAGCTCCTTCAGTGACAGGCTTGTCCACCTGCAATGTGGAAAGGCGAGAAACCACAGCTCCTTCCCCACATTGCTGTTTGGCTATATAACCAAAATCTCCCTAAGACTCAGACACTCCGTCATTAACACACAATGGACCCATACCTCACCCTATCATCATACTGCACTCTGCCATGTGTACACCACATGGACCAATATCTTATTATATGCTACCTCTAATTAATGTGCAATATTTACTGCAGACAGAATGGGACAAATACATACTTAAGTTTCATGCAATATCAATAATCACTGTGCAATATTTATGTAGTACCTGCTCAGAAAATGTACAATATCCATAAAATTACAAATGTAAACTGTAAATTGTATAGTTTCTTAGTTTATATATTTATTTATTTATACAGCATATATTTTGCATTATAATGTGAATCTTTGTCTACTTTCTGCTCTTTATCTACTTCCTGTGTATTTGGATGTAACATTGCAAATTTCCCCTAGTGGATAAAAAAGGCTTCCTTATCTAATCTTATGAACCTATACATCGAGATGTCTGGCATGTTGCGTTAGTAAATATGATGGACTGATGCCTTACTGAGAGAAACTACTTCTGTATTTGTAGCTTGATGAATATTGTCCATATCTGTCTGGGGTTTTATTATTTGTTGTTGGTGAACCTTTATCTTCCTTAATCCAACACTTCTTTGTGAGTGTACTTATGTTTTGGCTGATGAGTGCACATGTGTTGCAGATGGAGGGTGTTAGTATCTAGGTTGTGTATGTGTCAAATCCCTGACCTGTACTGAGCCTGGAAGTGCTCCTGGACAAAGCTGTGCCTGGTTCTGGCCTGCTGCAGGTCTGGACCAGATGAAGACTCCATGTGACCCTGCAGGATACACACACACACACACACACACACACACACACACACACACACACACACACACACACAACACACACACCACACACACACACACACACACACACACACACACACACACACACACACTTTAACCCAACAGTATAATCAGGGTGTGTACCTGGTCTGTAAACTGATAACAAGTATGAATAAGGTTCATCCTGGGTCTGTGTTTACAAGAGGCCAAGATATAAATTACACACAATGAACAGTACACTAAATTACAGTAGCTATTATAAGATTATAAGCAGAGCACAACATAACACACCACTTTATGCTTAATAACTTTCAAAGTATTTGAGAGATAATATTCATATATCACATACAATATTTCACATGAACACATAAGAAAATAGAAACATATAAACACTGTATTTCAAATTTGACCATTTACGCACAATTCAGCTTAAAACGAGTGTAAACACTAAAACATCAGTACCATGGGGCACATAGCTGTGCTTGAAAAAAAAAAAAAAAAAGGGACCGGAAGAGGAATATTCAAACTAAATCATCAAACATACTTACTACAAAAACACACACTGTTATGGTACAGAATGAGTTTTCAAGGGGGATCTAGAGAAATACTCTCCCTCTGCTGGCAGATATATTCTTAGAATGAGCCAAAGAAGGGCAGCCAATCAGAACACAGGCCCTCCGAGTGGCTCAGTGGTCTAATGCATTACCCTTAGGATCTAAGGATCGCAAATTCGAATCCCAGGTTGTACTGTTTGCCAAAGGCAGCTGGAGTCTGAGAGAGAGTGAAATTGGCCATGTTGTCTCTGGGTGTGTAGATGGTGCCCAATGTGATGCACAGGCATCTGCCAGCCATTGTATCGGAGCTAGGGACCCGGCACTTTCCGCTGAATGCATTGGCAAACCAGCAATGATACAAAATGGTGGTAGTTGGAAAAGAGGTGGTGGTTGACTTCACATGTTGGAGTGCTCATCCTCACTCGACAAAACAAAATAAACAATGAAACAAAACAAAAACAAAAAACGTAGCCCATTTGACATATTTCATACCTCTTTTACTGTTGATCGAGATGTTTTATAGTACATCAAAATCAGAAATCCACAATGTCATATTATTACAAATTAAATTCAGGTTTGACTAAATTATGAAAATGAACACAAAATCTTGAAAAGCTTGAAATATATCACTTTAAAGGTAATGAATATAAAATATGACATTTCTTTAAATTAAATTATATATATTTTAGATGCACTAGTATATATTCGTCTTGTTTCAGGTATTTTAAAGCCAGTCTGTTTAATCTTAAATAACAAAGAAAGGTTGAGAAAAGTTAAATAATTCATGTAAAAAATTGATAATTAGCTACTTTTATTATATAAACCTGACCTAATGCTATAAGCAGACATGTGCAAATATGCAGGATATAAACATATTACACAGTAAAGTGTGGTCTGGATGCTGTGAAGTCCTTGTCAAAGCTACAACGTTAATGTCTGACTGGAACTGTGCAGCAAAACAACATGAACATTTCTGAGCCTCAAGCCAAGCTAAAGCCTGAAGAACCGGATCAGGGAGAGAAGAGGGGTTGATGGTGATGAAGGGGGCAAAGTCATGGCCTTGCGTGACAATACCAAACAAACGTTTTTTCCAGGAGCTGCACTTAAGACAACAACTATCAGTTTCCGCCGGAGCTAAACATAGACTGATACTATTCCCTAAAAATGTCTTAGTCTTCCATTCATAGAAAACCCTGCAGAGCAAGAGTCTGACACAAAAACAGCCGAGCATTAAATTTTCACCAGTGCCAGCAGCTCTGAAGCCCTGTTTGGAGTTTACAGTTTGCCTATTTTGGCCTGGTTTTCTTCGTTTTAGATGAATATTAACTTTCTACGTTCTTACTCCAGAGCGTTCTCAGTGTCTGGAGATTCCTGCCTCCTTTTTGTTCTGTTCCAGAAATGAACAAATTTGTCACTTTTGAACATCGTACATGTTTGCAATAGACTGACTCAGATGTTTACATCATTTCCCAATAAATAAAATATATGACGTCAACACTGTTACTGGCAAAGTAAAAAAAAACTTGAAAGACCATAACTCTGCGAATATAACTTATATTATTATATTAATGTAGAGCTATACACATATAAAACAGAGCTCATTTACATTTGAATAATGTACTTGATTACAATATTCAGTATATAAATAATGATAATAATAATAATAATAAAAAAATGCATGTTGGTATTACAAACAAAGAAACATGCTTTTATGTGTTAATAGCTGATATAATCTTAGGCAGAGTTACAGTCTCTCATTAGGGTGAATATTAATAACACTCTAAATGTAGATATTGTGATATACACTGAGGCGCAGTTACAGTCTCTCATTAGGGTGAATATTAATAACCCTCTAAATGTAGATATTGTGATATACACTGAGGCGCAGTTACAGTCTCTCATTAGGGTGAATATTAATAACCTCTAAATGTAGATATTGTGATATACACTGAGGTGAAGTTACAGTCTCATTAGAGGTGAATATTAATAACACTAAATATGGGTATTGTGATATACACTGGAGTTACAGTCTCTCATTATGGTTGAATTTTAATAACACTAAATGTAGGTATTGTGATATACACTGAGGGGGAGGAGCTACAGTCTCTCATTAGGGTGAATATTAATAACTAAATGTAGATATTGTGATATACACTGAGAGGAGCTACAGTCTCTCATTAGGGTGAATATTAATAACTCTAAATGTAGGAATATTGTGATATACACTGAGGCAGTTACAGTCTCTCATTAGGGTGAATATTAATAACACTAAATGTAGGTATTATGATATACACTGAGGCGCAGTTACAGTCTCTCATTAGGGTGAATATTAATAACACTAAATGTAGATATTGTGATATACACTGTGGCGAAGTTACAGTCTCTCATTAGGGTGAATATTAATAACCCTCTAAATGTAGATATTGTGATGATATACACTGGTAGTTACAGTCTCTCATTAGGGTGAATAATAACATAAATGTGAGTATTGTGATATACACTGAGGCGCAGTTCTGATCTCTCGTGGGGTGAATGTGTAACACTAAATGTAGATATTGTGATATACACTGAGACGAAGTTACAGTCTCATTAGGGTGAATAATAATAACACTAAATATTAGATATTGTGATATACACTGAGGCGAAGTTACAGTCTCTCATTAGGGTGAATATTAATAACACTCTTAATGTAGGTATTGTGATATACACTGAGGCGCAGTTACAGTCTCTCATTAGGGTGAATATTAATAACACTCTTAATGTAGGTATTGTGATATACACTGAGGCGCAGTTACAGTCTCTCATTAGGGTGAATATTAATAACACTCTTAATGTAGATATTGTGATATACACTGAGGCGCAGTTACAGTCTCTCATTAGGGTGAATATTAATAACACTCTAAATGTAGATATTGTGATATACACTGAGGCGCAGTTACAGTCTCTCATTAGGGTGAATATTAATAACACTATAAATGTAGGTATTGTGATATACAGAGAAGGAGAGAACAGAAAAACAGATTTCTTAATCTGTGGAGGAGCTGAGTTGTACATTGCTTTGCCTTCTGAAGAAATAGGTCAAAAGGCACTTAAAAACAAGACCTCAGAAAACACAGGGGATACTTGTGTTCTCTTGTTAAGCTAAAAAGACAAATTGCTGAACATGTTGATTGTTAAGCTTCAAGCACACTGTCCAAGATCTCCATGTTTTGTTTACTTCCACCGTGAACGAACTTGGGGCCTGACCAAAGAACGGATTGAGCAACTGATAACCAATCAGTTAGAGTCTCTCTCAAGCCTGAACACTTATTTATTGCCAAGTGCTGGAAACACTGTGGGTCAACAGGAACAGAATGGCTTGAATTGTGTGGGGGTGTAGGCGGAGGTGGGTGGGGATGGAAATGCTGGCCTGCTCTAAAAAGCGTTGCTGACTCACGTTGATTCTTTCAGCCCAACAGCCTCAATGAGTAACCCATTCCAATCCCAACACTCTCTAAACCCCCAGGGGCTTTGACAGGTCATAGGAAAAACCCACTCTCTCCTGTCTCTCTCTCTCTCTCTCTCTCTCTCTCTCTCTCTCTCTCTCTCTCTCTCTCTCTCTCTCTCTCTCTCTATCTCTCTTTACATCTCACTCTCTTGCATACAACATATGCTTCTCTTTCTCCATGTCACACCATTTCTCTCTCCACTGAGTCTGTCTTTCATAATGTCTCTCTCACTCTCGCTGAGTGTCTCTCTGACACTAACAATCTTTTTATCTTGGCTGTCATGAATAAGTGTTCCAGTACAACAGTTGACACATTTTTTGTTTCCTGGTATACAGTGCTGATAGTGTAGGCTGTTACAGTGTTGCTAACAGAGAATGGTGTCACTGGTGCTGATAGTAAAGGGTATTACCGTGTTGATCATGAAGTGTGTTATGCTGATAGTGAAGGGTGTTACAGTGCTGAAATGTACAGTGCAGGCTGGTACAGTGTTGCTGATAGAGAAGGGTATTATACTGCTCACAGTGAAGGGTTACAGTGCTGATACTGTAGTGTATTACACTGCTCATGGTGTAGGCTGATACAGTGTTGCTGATAAAGAAGGGAATTGAAGTGCTGATAATGTAGGGTATTACAGTGCTGACAGTGAAGGGTGTTAAAAGTACTTATAGTGAAGGGTGTTACAGTGCTGACAGTGAAGGTTGTTACAGTACTGATAATGTAGGCTGATGTATTGTTGCTGATAGAGAAGGGAATTGGAGTGCTGATATGAAGGGTGTTACAGTGTTGATAGTGAAGTTCATTCCAGCACTGATAACGTTATATGAGTGCTGATAGTGTAGGCTGTAACCGTGCTGATACTAAGGAGTGTTTTAAAGCTGACGTTGATAGTGAATGGTATTACAGTGCTGATAGTTTGGGCTGTTACAGTGTTGCTGATAGAGAAGGGTATTACATTGCTAATAATGAAGACTGTTACAGTGCTCAGAGTGAAAGGCACTGTTACAGTGAAGAGCTGAAGAGCTGATGGTGAAACCTGTTACAGTCATACAGTGTAGACTGTTATAGTTGCTGACAGAAAAGGATGTTAAAGTGCTGATGGTAAAGGATGTTACAGTGTTGCTTGGGTTTCTATTAATGCACACAGCTGTTCACAGTGTGGCACTCCAGTTTTTTATGATGCAGTGACACTGGCCTCCTGAAGAACTCTACAATGGTGAGGACACTGGACAGATACACATATAGTTTGCTGGCTCAGCTGATTGATGACACCAGTTTGTCACAGAGTATTTGCTGTGGTCTGCCTCTCTCTCTTTCCTAGTGTTTAATTATTCATCTGGTCTGACTCTCAGCAATATGCTTAGAAAGCTGTGGCCTGTGATGCTCTCTGGGAAAAAAGAAAGAAAGAGAGAGTGAGAGATAGCTGTTTCCTATGGGACTGCTGTCCCCTAGCCTGGCTGAACGGGTCTGACAGATACTGAGGGAATGTGAAACTTTACCCCTTTGTTTGGGGGGATTTGTAGAATAATGACCCGTTCAGTAAAGCGAGAAACACACAGGTGCTTTGAGCTGTAGTTAAACTTTCACTGAGACTGTGAGAGGAGAGACACAACATAAAGTGATGGCATGGATTCTTCACATTTCCACTTTTACAGATGTTTGTGATTTTTAGAGTTAAACAAAAGATGGTATTGAAATATTATCTCTAGTGTCCATCAGAAAAAAGTGACGTCACATTGTCCAGAAATTTCCAATTTTACAGTAACTGGTGAAGAGAATTCATACAACTCCAAAGTTCAAAGTGTAAGATGAATACATCCAGAGTGGGGTTTTGGGGTGAAATTGTGTTTCATTGTAGAATGGCTTACTGACTTTGATTTCTTTATGATGGGGGTGAATGGAACCAGACATAAGTTGCCATGTCTACAACACAAATATAGACATTTTATTTGCTGTCCAAAGCCACCAGTGAACATCAGTGTCTTCTGAGATTTAAATGGAATAATGGTGGCAATGTTGTACAGTCGCAAATCTGAACAAACACATTTCAATACTAGGTTCTGCTGCACAACACGCTGTTGCATGTATCCTCCCACCATTCTAATCATATGCGATTTTAAAAACAAACCTTAACCCCAAAAATCTTCTCAAAATTCTGGCAAAACAGACAAAACCTACCAGTATCAACACATTCTACTATTCAAACACCATCCCGTTCAACTGCTATGGTGCCATGCCAGACTGTCATAGAAAAATGGACTGTCTTGCTTTTACCTTCGTGGAAATCAATGAATCTGTGTGTAGACACCATGATCAGGGCCATGATCAACATTTATGCCTCACACATCCAGAAGGCCTGGTGTCATGGTGTGGGAGCAATTCTGTCCAATATTACATTAATGAAGTCCTGTAACCAGTGGACCTTTTCTGAATGCACACTCTGGTGCCCTATCCCAACAAGACCATGCTTGTCCAAACACTGCTGCCATCTCAAGAGCTTGAATGAAAGCCACAGACACTATGCAATGGCCAGTGACATTGCAAGACCTACCTTCAATTGAAAATTGAATGGACATGCTACTAATATTGAATATTCAAGCTGCTTGGGATGGATTATCACAGGATACATTTAGGAACCTCTACAATTCCATGCTAAAACATCTGGTATGTTGCGTTATACCAAATGTCATACTAGTCTCAGGGATGATGTAATAACCATCACAGGTAGTTGCCAAAGAATCTTCTTAGTCTATGGTCTGACCATGCACAACTGTTGGTGTGTGTGTGTGTGTTTCCACCACCGTGACTTCCGGGAATATCAGAGAGAAAGGTCATAAAGGACCTGTTCACTTTATCTCTCCCTCTCTCTAAATGTGTGGAATGTAAAACATTTCAGAAATGTCATTGGTGCTCTAATTGGATTGTGCCCTGTCTTGGTGGAACCTGCAAAAACATCCTGTCAATAAGACAGTTCTTCTTTATGTTTAAATTCTAACCCCAGGAGGTCATAGCAGCCATAGCATATCATAATAAATGCTTAGTAACAGAATAATTACTGCTTACCAACCTTGAAACAGCATATCAACAAATTAGTATACCATAGTAACAGCTTAGTATCAGCATAGTAACCACATTGTCGCCTGTAACAAACTTGAACTAAAGCAAAAAATCGAATTATTTGATGTGCAGTGTGTGTGTGTGCATGTGTATGAGTGTGTGAGAGATATAGAGATAGACAGCTACATTACCCCCACACACACACACACACACACACACACACACACACACACACACACACACACACACACACACACACACACACAGAGAGATAGCACGCAGACACACACTCCATCATCATCAATACTGCTATGCCAGACAAACACATACCAGATTACCCTGAATAAGCAGTTAGGACTGACTTAGCCTCCTGCCCAACTGCACAGAGGGCAGACAGGCCAGTCCTCATCACCACTAAACCACAGAGCGGTAAACAGAGCACCTTCAGTGTGATGCTGCATCACATTAGTCTGGAAGTTCATGTTGGGTTGAAATTTCACATTCTCCTTCTTATGTTTGGCATTTCCACTTGCTTTTGTTTCTCTCATTTGTTCTTTCTTTCTATTCTCATTAGTCTCAAAATGTGGAACTGTGCTGTCCAGTTTATGAGTAAATATGGTCAAACATGGCCTTCTGTGCTCTGATATCCTGAACATGTGATTAACACTAATGGTGCCTTTCCACTGGACAGGGCGGTACAGACCAGTACGGCACTAATCCTAATCCAGAACTTGAGTACCTGCACCCATAACACAGAACCTGTGAAAATCAAAAGGCCTCTAGAGCTATCAACTTCTTGACCACTAAACTCTCAGCATCAGTAATCATCCATCACTAAGTTGATCTGCTTTCACAGCTAAGACACGTGTGTTTATTGGCAGTCTGTGTCAATGCACTAGAAATGTCCTGAGCTAACTCTGACTAATGTAGGCAACACTGCACTAAAAAAGAATTTAATGCTATAAAAGCAGTGTCCCGAGGGCAGCAACATTTGAACTAAGGTTGCCAACCATCCTGTAATATATGGAATCATCCTGAAATTGGAAACACTACGTGTTCTGTAGTGCTATGGGATGCTCTTTATTCCACATCTTTGATGTTTCATATGAGAGAAACCTGCTGCTCTCGCTGTTTGTCATTATATTTCACCCCAAAGCAGATGAGAAGCTGCTGATTGGTTGTTATAGAGTTCTCTCCACCAGTCAGAAGCTCCTGCTCTGCTTGAGGGTTGTAACTTAATGACAGAGTGGCAGAAAGAGAGACCCCCAGTCCCAAATGACACACCTGCAGCCCTTTAATGTGCATAATTTAATTGGTGAGTTTGAAAGTAAGTATAAAAGTGAGTGTAGAAGCTAGTGTGGAGTGTGTGCGTTTGTGATGAAGCTTGTGTGGAGTGTAAAAGTGAGTGTAGAATCTAGTGTAGAATGTAAAAGTGAGTCTACAAGGTAGTATAGAAGTGAGTATAGAATGTGAGTGGAGTATAGAAGTAGAGTGTAGAATGCAGATGTGAGTGTCAAAGCTAACGTGGAGTGTAAAAGTGAGTGTGGAGTGTAGTAGCCTCTTTATTGTCACCCAGTCATACAAGTACAACATGTGCGAAATTTCTTTTTAGAAGTGAGAGTGGATTGTAGAAGTGAATGTGGATTGTAGAAGTGAATGTGGATTGTAGAAGTGAATGTGAATTATAGAAGTGAGTTTAGAAGCTAGTGTGGAGTGTCGAAGTGAGTGTGGAGTGTAGAAGTGAATGTGGATTGTAGAAGTGAATGTGGATTGTAGAAGTGAGTTTAGAAGCTTGTGTGGAGTGTAGAAGTGAGTGTGGAGTGTAGAAGCGAGTGTAGAAGTGGGTGTAGACGTGAGTGTGGATTGTAGAAGTGAATTAGGTGTAAGTTTTAGTATCTACTCAACAGTTAGAGGATTCAGAGGAGGTACTGGAACTGATTCAATTTATAATGTTTTAAAATATCTGTTTTTCTGAGAAGCACCCCCTCCCACAACACACTGAACTGAAGGTTGTTGAGGCTCCTGGAAATTCCAACATCTGAGATCAAATATAAGACAGCATAATATTAAAGGAATTTACACAAATATCACTTGGGTTGTGCAGCTTTATGCAGATGTGCATAAAAAATAAACAAACTGAGGGAAGGGTCCTGAAAGGTCTACAAAAATACTAAATCAATTTCACAGATATTTTAGAGACTCAACTCAGTATGTCCTGCTGATGAAACTGAGATGCAGAAGTAAAAAAAAATTTGAAGTAAATTTGACTAAACTAAGTTGAGTTAACTTAATAATGTTCTATATTCTGTAAATTAACAACTCAATATATATATAAAAAAATGTCCCTTTTTATAGCTTTTAACCTGGCAAAATAAATGTTAAACCATGTCAGGTATGGTGCCATAGTCAGTCCACTGAAATCAACAAACTATCCTTTCCAGTTTCAGCTGATCAGATAGAAAAGTTCTGAACTCAGTGCTGATAAACAGAACTTTGGTGAGTTTAGGGCATCAGCCGGATCAACAGTGCGTCATTAAACTGAAACCTTTTGTTTCACTTTTTATCTGGTAACGTTTCAGGTTACTGCACTTAAAACCTGCTTGTTTGGTTCAGCAGGTGTGTGTGTGTGTGTGTGTGTATTTGAGTTTGTGTCTGAGTGTATGAGTGAGTGCAAATGCATGCATCCAGTAAAGCAGGTTTCTCAGCTATTTCAAAGTGTTTGTATGTGTGTGTGTGTGTGTGTGTGTGTGTGTGTGTGTTTAAGTTTTGAAACTTCCTGCTTTAAATGCAGCACATTCCTGCACTCTAATTTCCAGATGATTAGACAGACAGCGCTGAGGGAGGGACTGACTGTTCACTTACTGCCGAGTATATCCACCCTCAACAGGAGGAACTGGAACCAGATCACCAATAGTACTGACTTCACCACTGAAATATCTGGAAACAAACCTGTACTGGAGTTACACTAAAACATGTTCACTGATTTGTTTCTGGTAACACTTTACAATAAGGGTACGTTAATGAACAGTTCTTACAACAGTAATAATCATTACTAAATGGTTTAGTAGCATCTGAACTAATTGTTACTGGACATTAATTAAGACATTTGTAAACATTACTAAATATTTTAGTAATAGAGTAATAAAATATGGAAACAACAGCAAAATGAGCATTTAATAGGAATAACTAACCCACATCACATGGACAAAAGTATAGTGGACGCCTGCTCATTCATTGTTTCTTCAATGAATTTCAAGTGTTCTTGGGAATCTTCAAATCATTCATCACTCATTTAATTAGTAATACTTAATAATAACTTAAGTAGTGTAATTAATAATTAAATCATTTAGTAATGTTTAACTGCCATCAATACTGTTAATTTTACCCCTTATTGGGAAGCGTTAGCTTGAATTCATATTAACACTGTGTTTGAGAGATAAGAGAGGTGATTACAACAGCTACTTCACACTGAAACTCTTCTCAGCTGGCACTAAAGTGACCATTAACTTTGAAATATGGTTGAAAAGAATGTCAGCTGTTGCTTCATGTTGAAAAAAAAAATCCTTGAAATAATGTTTAATGTTAAATGTTTGGGAGAACATTGACAAAACATTAATAAATCAACACTGCATTTGAAAATGTATAATTATGTTGAAACAATGTTATGATATCATCACTGATTAACGTTTTTAAAATCAAAGGTTGATTCAAGCCTGAATCAGCTCTGACCATAACGTTGAGTTAACAGTGAATAAACAATGACATGTCAATTGGATGTACCTTGATGGTTGCTTTAGCCTTGCTGTTATTACTGGATCCATTGCTGATGGAGTTACTGATTGTTTCCTTGTTGGTGTCCTCATGCACTCGGTCCAGGAGCCACAGGAGAAACTCCAGAGCATCATGCTGGGAATTCCCTTTGAACTGGGACCCATGCTTGGAGACAATGCTCTACAGACACGAAACAAACAGAGCATCACTTAAGAACCAAACAAACTACAGCAGTGGATGCAAATCTAAGTCTTGTTTATTAACTGAATAATTTATTGCATTTCAGCTATTGTTCCTAGCCATCAGAATTGCTACTACCTGCTAAAATGCTCAGATTAATGGAAGATAAAACAATTTCTCTCCCGCTGGACTGAGATGTCCTACAAACGTGTTTGTTCACATACTGCTGAGATGCAAGATGTACTCTGAATAGGCCGGATGCTTCCACTAAAACCTCATCCCACAGAAGTCTATTTATAAATCTGAAGCTCCTGAACTTACTTTTGTCTGATAACAACCCAAAGGAGAGGAGAGGAGAGCTTGAAAAATGATGTGAAACTACAGACCTGCTGTGGCGGACCACCCTGTTAGCCACAGGCTCCTGAGACTAATCCCTCTGACCCCAAAAACAGATTAAGCAAAATCAGAGCCCCTCCAAGAACAAAGCAATGAGCTAGGAGACAGAGTGTGTTACTGTGATTTTATCATGGGTAAAGGTGTCTGTAACTGTGATGAGGGGTCATTCCTAATACAATATGACCCTTTGACTCATTGATTTTTCATTGTATTCAGCTTGAATGAGATTGGTAACAGTCTAAGTCCAGTGTTTGTTTGCAACCTTAGAGTCCCCTGTTGTAATCTAAAAAAAGCTCACATCAGATACCAAACAGTTCCTGGCTGATTGACTGCATTTGGGGTCAGAGTTGAATCAGGATACTTTAATTGTCAATCCAACTGCTCCTTTAATCTGACCGTGTTGATATAGATGCTAAATCATAACCTAGTGTTTCATTGAAACTTCTGGAGCATGCTGAGAGAAACATATTCAGTCATGTGTGAAAGCACCTAGAACCACAGAGTGCGATATGGGCTGAGGCGATATATAGATATTTATATCAATATTGGGATATATATCCTGATATATATCCCAATATCATTTACATTGACTTTTTTACATTTTTAAATAATATTGTGTTTAATTCTTGTGGAAAAATTATTTGCTCCCTAGTTCTGCTCTGCACCCTGCTCTTAGCTCCTCCACTACTCTGCTCCCCTCCACCCCCACTTGTGCTCTCACCCACAGCCCATGGATGGGGCACAAGTCAGTGCTTTGACATGAAGATGACTTAGTTTGTATAAAGAATTAATTAAGATAGAATTTTAGTATATAGGTGTCCTAATTCTTTTCACATTGTATATCGTATCGTATATTGTACATCAACATTCTGCTAGAATATATATTTTTGTGCATATTGCCCAATCCTAACTAATGTTATTGACTGAACCAATCCTGTAAGACAAACAGAAGGAGGAACACACACACACACACACACACACACACACACACACACACACACACACACACACACACACACACACACGCACACACACACACACGCACACACACACAGATAGATCACAGTGTGGGAGTAGAGTACTGTGTTCAAGGTGGTGTGTGTCAGCCAAAACCAAGATAGTCTGGCGCCTTGCAGAGGAATCAAACACACACACACACACACCGTGCAGCTTCCTCTCTGCACCACAATATGGTGTATAAAATCTGACATGTTAAAGAACTACTGAGAGAAACGCACAGAGTACCTCATTCTGTTAACCCTGTCCGACCCAACGACTCATCAGTGACCTGTTTAGAGTGTATGTGTGTATGTGTTTGTACCTCCCTTCCTACTGACTCTGTCCTCACAGTGAGCAACGAGGGGCCAACCGAGTAGCACAGCTATCTAAGTGTTGGTGTGGTCATCAGGAGGACGCAGGTCCAATCTGTGGTGATGCCACAGTTGTCCACCATCCACCACAGCTTTCCATACAGTCATGCAAGTCATGTACAATTAAGAAATTTCAGAAGTAAGTCATGTCTCCATCCAATACCAAGAAACTTTAGACTGCAAAGACTATTGTGATTACAAACAGCCAGAGCCAGTTCACACCTCCCTGGGGCCCTAAGCAAAATTCTGATAATGGGCGCTCCACCTGAACTCTGTGAGGCAAAATGTGACTATTTTATGACAGTTGCACCTGAAACTACACTACTGTTCTGCCTTCTGTGATGGCTAGGGTTAGGGTTAGATATAAGAATAAAAATAAGAATATAAAGAACAAACTTTAAACTGTAAACAAGCAATATGTATTGGACAAATAATAATAAAAATATTACTGTCAAACAATATTACTGTCCATAGTAGGTCCAGATGTCCAAAAGCTTTAGTGACTGAATAACCATCAGATATCCAGTCACTTGTACCAACTGATAAGAGAACTGTGTGACTTACAGCTTGATACGTCATCTTTTATTTGAAAAACCCATCACGCTAAATCACTGTTTTTAGCAACATGGCTTCATCAATAATCTACTCTTTCTACCTCATCCTCGCATAGGTCTATTTTTTCATACTGTGCCAGAAATAATTCATATATTGTTGTCATTTTAAGGCCATTTTATGCCACTGATATAATGGTAACCTAATAGGATAATGATGTAATGACACATATGTAAGTCATTTATGCTGATGAACTGCACTTTTGCCTCATGCTTTGTGTTAGTCATATAAAGCACACAGCCACAACAAAGCTCAGTGCTGCACAGGTAATGCACCTGTGACTGAGAATCCACCCACCTGCATAAACACACTAAGCACGGAAATTCCACCTGTACAAAGGTGTGTTTATGAGTGTCATAATAACCTGTTCCACAGAGCTCCAGTCTACACCTCATAACACAGCAGCACTCACACACACTCTCTCTCTCCCTCTCTCTCTCTCTCTCTCTCTCTCTCTCTCTCACACACACACACACACACTTCACAACAGTTAGCAGTTACATAGTAATTACATTCAAAGTAGATATTTAATAATTCACAGAAGACACAATATCATTGTTAGCAGACACTTAAATATTCATAGTAGGTATATAATATCTCATAGTGGATACTAAATAATTCATAGTAAATTAATTATTATTAGACGCTAAATAGATACTAAATAAACTGAAGTTAATCCTAAATCATTCATATCAATTAATCAATCAAAGTTTATGTAAATAGCACCTTTTACAACAAAGCTGTCACAAAGCAGCTTTACAGAAATCCGGTCCAAGCCTCAATTGAGCAAGCCAGCAAGCAACAGCGGTAAATACTTAGTATATGTAGTATAGTACATATTAATTGTAGATACTAAATAATTAATATATAGTGTATAGTATATAGCGATTATAGCAGATACCACATCATTCACAGCAGATACTGAAACATTTATAGTACATATTGAATATTTCATAGTAGATACTGAATCATTTATAGTGGATATTTAATCATTCATAGTAGATACTGAATAATTCATAATGGACATTGAATATTCAAAGTAGATACTTAATAATTTATAGTAGATACTAAATAATTCATAGTAGATATTGAATAATCTATAGTAGATACTGAATAATTCTAAATAAATACTAAGAAATTCATATTAGAAATTGAATAATGCATAGTGTATATTGAATACTTCACAGTAGATGTGGAATAATTAAAAGGGTATATTGAATAATTCATAGTGGATATTGAATAATTCATAGTGCATGTTGAATAATTCATAGTGGATATTGAATAATTCATAGTGCATGTTGAATAATTCATAATGGATACTAAAAAAAATCCTAAGGAATATTGAATAATTCACAGTGAATATTGAGTACTTCAAAGCAGATGTTGAGCAATTCATAGTGCATGTTGAATAATTCATAGTGGATATTAAGTAATTTATAGTAGATGTTGAATAATTCATAGTGGATATTAAGTAATTTATAGTAGATGTTGAATAAGTCATAGTAGATGTTGAATAATTCACAGTGAATATTAAGTAATTTATAGTAGATGTTGAATAATTCATAGTGGATATTAAGTAATTTATAGATGTTGAATAATTCATAGTGGATATTAAGTAATTCATAGTAGATGTTGCATAAGTCGTAGTAGATGTTGAATAATTCATAGTGGATATTAAGTTCTTCATAGTAGATGTTGAATAAGTCATAGTAGATGCTGAATAATTCATAGTGGATATTAGGTACTTCATAGTAGATGTTGAATAAGTCATAGTAGATGTTGAATAATTCACAGTGAATATTAAGTAATTTATAGTAGATGTTGAATAATTCATAGTGGATATTAAGTAATTCATAGTAGATGTTGCATAATTCGTAGTAGATGTTGAATAATTCATAGTGGATATTAAGTTCTTCATAGTAGATGTTGAATAGTCATAGTAGATGTTGAATAATTCATAGTGGATATTAGAAGTAATTTATAGTAGATGTTGAATAGGTCATGAGTGGATGGGATTCTTCATAGTAGATGTTGAATAAGTCATAGTAGATGTTGAATAATTCATAGTGGATATTAAGTAATTTATAGATGTTAAATAATTCATAGTGGATATTAAGTTCTTCATAGTAGATGTTGAATAAGTCATAGTAAGATGTTGAATAATTCATGAGTGGATATTAAGTAATTTATAGTAGATGTTGAATAAGTCATAGTGGATATTAAGTTCTTCATAGTAGATGTTGAATAAGTCATAGTAGATGTTGAATAATTCATAGTGGATATTCATAGTAGATGTTTGAATAAGTCATAGTGGATATTTAATAATTCATAGTGGATATTTAATAATTCATAGTAGTTTTGAATAATTCATAGTAGATGTTAAGTAATTTATAGTAGATGTTAAATAATTCATAGTGGATATTAAATGGTCATAGTAGATGTTGAAATAAATTAGTAGTAGATGTTGAATAATTCATAGTGGATATTAAGTAATTATAGTAGATGTTGAATAATTCATAGTGGATGAGTATTAATACTCTTCCATTTGAACCACCTTGAAGTCCACTGAGGAGTTGTGGTGTGTACTGAGTGAGTCCTGAGCTCCGACCAGCAGAGCCAGTTGTTCAATGACCTCCCCTTCAGCCCCCTGATCACCGTGACCTCGCTGACCCCTGTGGTCTGCCTCCCTCCCGGCTGGCCCCGCCCTCAACTGGCTCTTGTACTGACCCAGGCCCAGGTGTTCGGCTTCAGCAGGTCGGTGTTGCTGAGCACTGGACCACTGCGTTCATAAGCACGTGTTCCCGTGTTCCTCGAGCCGTGCGCCTCGAGAACCTCTCCTCCGGTCCAGTTCGAAGCGGGGGCAGGAGCGCGTGCTGCTGCGCTTCACTGTCTTTTCGCTCGCGCGTCCCAGCGCGTCTCCAAACCCCCCGTCATCCTCCTCCTCCTCTCCCTCCCCCTGCTCCTGCTTCTTCTGCCGTCGAGCTGCGTCCAGCCCCAGATTCTTGAACGCCTGCTCGTGAACCTGCTGACGGACGGGACTTTCCTCTGAACAGAGCGCGCGCTCTGCGCTTCTTCTCCCTGCTGCGCGCGCTTCTGCGCCTCGCGCGCTTCGAGCTCTTTCCGCTTCCCGGACTTTCCTCCATCTCCCCCAGCTCTGTGCCTCCTCCTTCAGCAGAGGTCCACCTTCACCTCCTTCAGCAGAGTCCACCTTCACCTCCTCCTTCAGTAGAGTGCACCTTCACCACCTCCTTCAGCAGAGTCCACCTTCACCACCTCCTTCAGCCCAAGTCCATTCACCTCCTTCAGTAGAGTCCAGCTCACCTGCCCCTCTGAGCCCCGACAGGTGAGTGCGGTCACAGACCACGTGACCGAAACAAGTTCAGCGCAGCGCGCGCTTCCTCAACCGAGCACGCGCTGATCCTCTGTGGAGAAATCCAGCATTGCGTCTCTCCTCTCTCTCTCTTTCTCTGTATCTGTCTCACTCTCTGTATCTCTCTCTCCTCTGTATCTCTCTCTCAGACTGTGTATCTCTGCATCTCTCTCAGTTACTATCTCTCTTTATCTCCCTCTCTCTCTCTCTACTCTCTCTCTCTCTCTCTCTCTCTCTCTCTCTCTCTCTCTCTCTCTTTCACTTTCTCTGTCTGACACTAACAGCCCCTCTGGTTTGAGGTGTGCGTGTGTGTGTCTAGACACTTGCTGCCGGACTACCCCCTCAGTTTTTGTTTCTATTGGCTGCTAGTTATTGGTGTATGCGCGCCCCTGTTGGGCAGGTGATCTTACAACTTCGAGCAGGTGAGCAGGTGTGCTTACAACTTACTACAACTGTCTCTTGATCTACAAAAGGGACACACACACACACACTGCTGCTGTCTCAAGAGCTCACCTTGAAGATACAGATACTAAGCCATGTCAGTTACATCACCAGACCTGTCCCCTGTTGAACATGTGTGGGAAGCTATCCTTTCTACCTCACCATCTGCAGGAACTGAGTGAGAACATTCAAACTGCATGAGATAGATTATCACAGGCATGTTATAATTATTACAGTCATATAGTTTACAAGCTCTTCACAGAAAGGTTTGATTACCAGCTGAGACAAAGCTGTCAAGGCCTGATTAATTGAGGTTAGCTGAGCTAACAGACCATTAGGATATCATTTGTCGTTTTTCAAAGAAAAGCAGCATTAGTAATTTATAGCTCCTCACTGTAACTGTTCTGGAGAATGAAAAGACATGCTTCTGTCTGGGATAAAACCAGTGTGTTTATAATGCAAAAATATAACATTAGCAAATACAGACTGTAAAAATATTATTACTGTAGAATCAACATCTGCAGTAACATGCTGTAATAGGTTCCACAGTAAGACGTTATTCATTGTACAGTTGTAATGCTGTGAAAACTACAGAAATGTGTAACAGTGTGCACCTCGGCCAGGCCAGCTTGCTATCATTGACCAGTGAATAATGATTTTCTAGCGATTACACTGCAATTCTATGTATGTCTGTGAGCTGAATCACGAGAATGTGGATCATGCAGAAAGCCAAAGACCCCAAACATACAAGTCATGCTACTAAAGAATGATTAAAGAAGAACAAAGTTAATGGCCTAGTTAAAGCCCTGAAGTTAGTCCAGTAGAAATGTTGATGAATGATCTTGAGCAAGCAGTTAATGGGAGGAGACCCACCATCAACAGAGCTGAAGCTGTTCTGTACTGAGAAATGGTTTAATTAGTGAAGGACTAATCAACAGGAAATTTTTAGTTGCAGTAGTTATTTGGTAGAGAAGGGTCCTTTAAGAGAAAGCAGGACTTTACATACTTTAACACTCAGATATGTAATATTGGATCCTATTCTTCAATAAATAAATGACCAAGTGTAATGTTATTGTCTCATTTGTTTATTTAGTTTCCCTTTATCTCACCCCAAGCACAACTTTGTAGGAAAATTGGATTAAGGTTCAGGTGCAATTATGCAGAAATACAAGAAAGATTCTGAAATTGATCTCCAAAATGTCCTTCCATCTGTATGCATGTGTGTGTGATATAGTATTGTGTTCAGTTATTATTAGAAGCAACACCTCATGATCTGTTTATTACAGTTTGCACAAGCATCAAGCCACTGGCTGTAACTGTTAAATTAATCATAATCTGAAAAAATCAAACCTATTCATTAATAAACTTTACAATTATTATGACAATAATAAGATTATAATCTTTTAAAATGATATTATGGTGCTTATCAAGAATTTAATGATTAAAGTCGTTTCAGCACTTTAGTTGGCGAGATGATGCTTCCCAGTGCAAAAAGAAAGAGGCAGTGTTTGTGTGTGTGTGTGTGTATTTGAATTAATAGTGAGATATGAAGGTGTGCTGTATAATGAGAGGGATTTATGAAGTGTTATGAGGTGAGGGTATCTCCAGCGCAGTGCAGCTCGTCAGTGCGATTGCTGATGATCACTCTGTTATTGGGGACATATGCAAGCCTGCTGATGCTGCGCTGTGACCAATGCCCACATGAGTGACATCCCCGTCAGAATAATTCCATACCTTAATCAGCTTCTCATCTCCACCTGAGAAACAGAGGAGAACCATAAGTAGCCCTGAAACCTAACGTCATATCCCATCTTCAGTACAGGGTGCTTATTGTAAGGTGTTCATGATGTAAATACAGTATATTAATATATCAATCTTGCTTTTAGAAGACCATAGGCCGTTTTGTATGATGTTTTCTTAATTTGTCATACCTTTATTCCCCAAAATATTTGAAAAGAATTTATAACAGACACATACCAGATATTGTTATTTTCAAGAAGATCCTAGGTTACTCATTTGTCTATATTTTAGATGTACATTTTCACAGAATTTAGATATTTGAATGAATTTGACCATGTTTTTTATCATAAAATGTTGAAGTAGATTTGGTTTGAAAATTGGGTTTTGTGTTTAATTTAGAAAATGGATGCAGGGTTTCAAGAAATGTGTCTGTAATTGAAAAACTGTGAAACATAAAACATATAAACGAATTTTTGTATGTTTGGGCAGAGATCTGACAGGGTTCACTCCTCTTACTCACCAGTGACAAAGTGCTCCCCCTCCTGACTGATGTCCATCCCATTGATAGCTCCAGTCAGTGAGCCCTCCAGCTCTCTAATAGCTGCACCATTAAACACCTCCCAGTAACCAATCTGGACGCAGTCAAATACATATATAGAGAAAGAGAGAGAGAGAGAGAGAGAGAGAGAGAGAGAGAGAGACAGAGAGAGAGAGAGAGAGAGAGAGAGAGAGAGAGAGAGAGAAATAGCAAGATAAGCTGTGGGGGCAGATGGGCTTTTCTGGCACAGAAGTACAAAACATCATCCACGGAAAGCACACACACACACACACACACACACACACACACACACACACACACACACACACACACACACTCACGCACTGTCTGTACTTCTGATTCTCTGTGACTCATTCTCACTTTCTCACACACACACACACACACACACACACACACACACACACACACACACACACACACACACACACACACACACACACACACACACACACACACAGTCAGTACCTTCCTGTCTGTGCCACTGGTGATGATCTGGTATTCTTCAGGATGATAGCAGACAGTCTTGAAGAGGGTATTAGCTAGAACCATCTGGTTCCTCACAAAGCGACTGCAGATACAGAGCAAGCAAATAAGGCAGGAAATGTGCTGAAAAAATATCAGGATTTACCAGGCATTCAATTGCAGACAATATCATGTTTCTAAAAAATTCTTTACATACAGCCTCACCCAAACCAATCTTACACAGCATTCCAGAAATCCTGAGTTCAAAAACCTACATACAGTGTAAATCTGCAGCAGGTGAAAATATTTGGTGAAACAGCTGATACACATTGTTAAATTTACAGATCATTGAAAAAAAACCCTCATAAAATATATATTTCAGAGATGAAAACAGGTGTTGTCATTGACATGGAATTGCTTTTGAACTCTTTTCTAAGGCATATTTGCTTTACTCATACTGACACTATATAGTCTATCTAGTCAGCCAGGTACAGCAATAAGGCCTGTCCTTGCTTATGTCACGTGTGGGGAAATTTGCAGGTCTCGTTATGTCAAACCTACCAACCAAGATTGATTGCTCTTGATTCTTCGGGGGTGCTGTTATTTTTTGATTGTGAGTGCATTACAGTGTTTAGATGTAATTTATTAATCAATTGAATAAGTGGTAATAAAAACAAACAATTGTTGTTAATAAGAGTAGCAATGAAAAACAACAATGCTGTTACAAATAGTTATTATGTAATGAATAAGAGGACTAAATACACTGGGTATTTATGTGTGTGTGTGTGTGTGTGTGTGTGTGTGTGTGTGTGCACTCACACAAGGTCCCAAATGATGCAGGTTCCATCTGAGCTGGCTGTCACACACTCCTGATCATTGCTTTTGATTTTAATGGCGTTTACTGAAGCTTTGTGTTCCTTCATGCTTACCACCAGCCTGTGGGAGTCCTGCAGGATGTCCCACACACGTACCTGCATGCGCACACACACACAAACACAAACACACACACACACACACACACACACACACACACACACACACACACACACACACACACACACACACACACATATCCTTAAACAACTGCATGTTTAAAGTGGTTCTAAAGTTTTAAAGTTGTTCTAAATCACTGGTATATGTGTAATGAGTGTTATGAGGAGGTTCTGTAGCTGACCTGTCCCTCTCCTCCTCCACTGATGAGCCGCCTGCTGTCTCCACAGCTGGCAATGGCGGTCACTCCCAGGCTGTGGGCATGGTGGATGATCAGCTTCAGGCGGCCACTCTCAGGGGTAAACACACGTATTTTCCCATCATTCCATGCTACAACATACACACACACACACACACACACACACACACACACACACACACACACACACACATAATTGTGAAAAATTTAATTGTGAATAAATGAACATTATCACTACACACACACACTACATACATATATATATACCATACAAGCTTACCACTGTATAGGTTGTGACCATCCCGTGTGATGCCCAGAGCATTGCAGGTCATGTTGGGCACTTTAATCCTCAAGAGCTCCTGACAGGAATCAGTGTGCCAGACCCGGATATCATCCTGAGAACAGGTGGCAAAGAGCTCTGAACTGCCACTGAGAGAGATGGAGAGAGATGCAGAGACTTGAACTGAGATGGGGTAGAATATATTGAAAACACAATTCAACACATTGAAAGTGCAATAGAATAGACTATACTCTTGTCTCCCTCTACTGGTTTTGGTGGAATCTGCAGGAAAACTGCATCCATAACTTCTCGTTCAAAGTATCTCCAGTCTGTGGGTCTTACTGAGGAAAGGCTGCATCCCAAACTGCACTGCTGTGGTTGGTGGAGATGAGCTCAGGATTGAAATCGGTGTACCCGAAACGGTAAATCTGAGAGGCATCAGTGCCCACAAACACCTGCTGGCCTTGACCCCGCAGGGCCACAGAAGACACACCTCCTTCCAGCTCCACACGCCTAAAACACAATGAAACAACATGTCCAATATGACTGCATTTATTTATTCTGCACACAGACCCTTCAGAGAACATCAGGACTTGGAGGCTAATGTATTTAACTACTACTACTACTACAACTACTACTGCTATTAATACAACAAATACTACTAGTACTATTACTGTTATTACTACAACAACAACTACTATTACTACTACTGCTACTACTGCTATTAATACAACAAATACTACTAGTACTATTACTGCTATTACTAGAACAACAACTACTATTACTACTACTACTATTACTGCTATTACTACAACAAATACTACTAGTACTATTACTGTTATTACTACAACAAATACTACTATTACTACTACTGCTACTACTGCTATTAATACAACAAATACTACTAGTACTATTACTGCTATTACTAGAACAACAACTACTATTACTACTACTACTATTACTGCTATTACTACAACAAATACTACTAGTACTATTACTGCTATTACTACAACAACAACTACTATTACTATTACTGCTATTACTACAACAACAACAACTACTACTACTACTATTCACTTACTACTCACTACTACTACTCACTTAACTCCACACAGTATTGGTCTCTTTATTTTGTATTTCAGTATAACTTTACAATAATGTACAATGTTGTAATTGTATTTAATTGCAATTACTGCTAAATAACCTGCAAATCTGATTATGTTCTTCAGAGTGACTATTACTATTGTTTATACTGTATATTGTAAACACACTGCACTGTGTATTTATCTACTATCTGTTTTCTTGTACTGAGTGCCTTACTATCCCTTGGTATCCCATTGCTACTATAATAATGTAAATTTCCCCACTGCAGGACTAATAAAGGATTATCTTATCTTAAGATATAGACACTTTAAATATACTAAGGGATTCTCCATATAACACACACACACACACACACACACACACACACACACACACACAGAAACACACACACATAATGCATTAAGGTAGATTCACGGACTTACTTGATGATTTTGAAATTGATTGAAGAACAAAGGCTGAACCCTCCATCTCCCGAGCCCACTAACAAATCCCCCGTCTTCAGCATCTTTACAGTGTTTACACCCTGCACACACAGACCACATCACAATCACACACACACATACACACACTCTCAGTAATCCATGTTTAGAATGGAACACATAGGACCACTCAGACTCACCTTACTGAACTTGTTTTTGACTGGCCCACAGCTGTTCAGCAGCCGGGTCTTCAGATTCACTTTTAGTATATCTCCACTGGTGGTGCCACAGTAGAAGAACCCATCATCCTCCACAATCTTTAATCACACATACATCTCACCATTGATTTTATTTAATTGGTTCTCATATTTTCTCAAATCATCTGTAATCTGACATTATTTTTCATTTTCTTTTTAGTCTCGTTCTTTTTAGCCATGTTCTATTTTTAATCATATTTTTAATTACCTTTTTTTCCTGAACTATATAGCAGTGGAGGCACCGTGTCACACAATGTTTTTTCTCTTACCTCAACACACTTAATGATGCGCTTTAATTGTCCAGTCTGACACTCAGTGGGGCGGATTTTCCTGTTGGGAAGGTCCAGCTCCCACACTCGGAGAGTACCACTGCAGGGAACAGTAAAAGTATCAGTGGAGGTTAATTACTTCTACAAAGTTACTATAAAAATACTCAAACTAACCCCGAAAACCATTAATACACTTCAATATGATTATCTAACCACTCATCCAGGCCTTACTTCCCAGCTGAAATGAAGACCTCATCACTCTGGTTGGCGAAATCCAAGGTCTGGCAGTGTCCTGCACTGTGGGCAGATGCAGGGCTTCCACAGATAGGTTCTTTCTTCTCTACATCCCACACTACAATACTAAAAACACCACGGTATTGTCAGAACAGGTACAGATAACCTAAATATAGTGTAGACATAATGCAGCACAGAGATGTCACTTTGAATCTGTACCTGCCATCATCCTGACCACCCAGTGTCACCAGATACTTCTCATTTGGAGAGAAGGCCAGTGCCTCCACTTTGGCTTTATGCAGTATCAACCGGGCAAAGATTTCCCTTTTGGAATAATCCCAGATTATGACATCAGCCTGGAGAAGAGATAATGTCATTACTATATCAATCAGTATCCAAACCCATCATTTTATTGATGGTATTAATGACGGTATCATTATCTGACGGTATTGTTTTGAGTTCTGAACTGTTTGTTGTCCATTTACCTTAAAGCCCATGAAGGTGACCTGTCCAGATGCAATATAGCGCCCACTCTTGGACACGGTCAGGCAGGAGACATTGTTTGTGTGTCCCCGGAGGAACCCCTGCTTTCCACTGTTCAAGTTTTTGATGATCAGCATGCAGCCCAGTGGGTATATCAGATGATCTCTGTCTGGGTGGGCGTGGAGGCCTGATAAAACATGACCTGAGTGAACATGAAGATAAACATATGTGATTTACTCATTCCCAGCTCCTACCTGTAAGAGAACCAACAACTTTACAGAAATATGTAGAGTAGCTGCTACATGAATAGTTCAAGATAATTATTATTAATGAACAATACAGTCATAAACACACTATAAACACAAACAGATGATCACTATAAACACAAACAGATGATCACTATAAAACAGATGATCACTATAAACAGAAACAGATGATCACTATAAAAAATAAACAGATGATCACTAAAAAACATAAACAGATGGTCGCTATAAAACAGATGATCACTATAAAACATAAACAGATGATCACTATAAAACAGATGATCACTATAAAACATAAACAGATGATCACTATAAAACATAAACAGATGATCACTATAAACATAAACAGATGATCACTATAAACACAAACAGATGATCACTATAAAACAGAAACAGATGGTCACTATAAAACAGATGATCACTATAAAACATAAACAGATGATCACTATAAAACAGATGATCACTATAAAACATAAACAGATGATCACTATAAACATAAACAGATGATCACTATAAACACAAACAGATGATCACTTTAAACAGAAACAGATGATCACTGTAAAAAATAAACAGATTATCACTATAAAAGAGATGATCACTATAAACACAAACAGATTATCTCTATATACAGAAACAGATGATCACTATAAACAGAAACAGATCATCTCTATAAACATAAACAGATGATCACTATAAACAGAAACAGATGATCTCTATAAACATAAACAGATGATCACTATAAAACACAGATGATCACTATAAAACAGATGATCACTATAAACCTAAACAGATGATCACTATAAAACACAGATGATCACTATAAAACAGATGATCACTATAAACATAAACAGATGATCACTATAAAACATAAACAGATGATCACTATAAACCAAAACAGATGATCACTATAAACACAAACAGATGATCACTGTAAACATAAACAGA
This sequence comes from Acestrorhynchus altus, assembly GCA_034509495.1. Taxonomy (NCBI): domain Eukaryota; kingdom Metazoa; phylum Chordata; class Actinopteri; order Characiformes; family Acestrorhynchidae; genus Acestrorhynchus; species Acestrorhynchus altus. The sequence goes on from CM067504.1 coordinate 8,268,822, forward strand.
TGATCACTATTAACATAAACAGATAATCACTATTAACATAAACAGATTATCACTATAAACAGAAATAGATTTCAATGGTTTGATTGAATCTGTAAGTTTTAAATAAAGTTAGTGTACGTTTTCACTGTCTCACCATTAAACCCCAAAACAGCTTCCAGCTCCAGCTGTGAAACCTCCTGCACACCTTCAGACATCTCTGCCACACTCCACTAAAAATACGTGGAGATTATAAAAGCCTATGATCGTAGTAATAATCAATTACTTTAATAATTAAAGGAAATAAATACAAACTCCGCAGCGCTGCGTATCTAAGCAACCGCCCCGTAATGTTTGGGGCCGTTGCTAGGAAACCGCAGGGACACCAGGGCTCTGAATGGTGGAAAGTCGAGGCTCGTGTACTCAGTGGTGCTGTAGAACACTGTCAAAATAAAAGTCACTAATACAATCGAAACAATAAAGCAGAATCCTTTCAAACAAACTTTGCTCCCTTTTCCCATTTTTTATTTATTTTTTTCTTAATCTGAAAAGTTCTAGGTGAACTGATGAATGGAAAACCAACCCACTGTTATATTTCATTGCTATTTTTTACATCCTTGTAATGTGCATACAGGCCTGCAGCAGTGTCCACTACCTCCACAAAAACACTAATTTCCAATATTGCATCCTTTAAAGATGAGAGGAATGAAACTTGGGTGGGTTTCACATGCAAGTCATACAAAAGACAAAATAGTTGCACAAATGGTGGCAACCAGAAGAAATTGTGGGATTGTAATGCTGTTCAGAATGAAGATAAAGTTTAAAAGGAATGTGCCAGACATTTCAGAATAGAGTTGTAGAGCTTCCTAATGGTGTCCTGTGATAATCCATCCCATTGAGTTAAACCAGTGACACAGCTGTTGGAATAGCGCACATATATTGTTTGGTCGTGTCTAACAAGACAAAAGCAGGACTCGTCACCAAAGATGCCCCACTACCATTCTGAGTAAGTCCATGAGAGACTTTCTGTAGGAATGTTATTTGTGTTTATTCTAATATTAGTATTTCATTGAGGTTCATATGGAGAGACAAAAACAGAGAGAGAGGCCAAGAACGTGTGCTAGTTTGTGCACTCATGGTGAAATGACAACAGGATGCATGTTGATGTTTTGAGTGTATTTGTGTAAATACAGTAAACTTAATTAATTCTGCTCACTGTACTCAGTTTCTGATGAGATAGTTTGGACAACAACAAAAAAAGCCATATTTGTCATTAGTTGTGCACATATATGTAATGTCTTTGAGAGAGAGAGAGAGAGAGAGAGAGAGAGAGAGAGAGATGCTGAGGTAAATCACTTTGAAAATAATAAATGTAAAGAAAGGCAATTTTCACAATAAAATATAAATATTTTATTACACTGTTACAATAAAGAGACTTAAGAAAGAAAAGGAAAGGGTATTAATGCAAATTGCATCAAAAAACAGTCTTCATAAAAGCACCACACACACACACACACACACACACACACACACACACACACACACACACACACACACAATTATGATGGTGTAGAAGCTGTTTGACTAATACAAATATTTGGTGTGTAAGATGCAGAAGCATTCAGAAAATAGTGAAACACAAATAATGTCAGCCAATATCAGTGTTCACTCCACCAATCACTCCCTGCAGTGTTACTGTTTACAGAGTTACAGTATTACAGTATATCCATATACCGTGTTCAGAATAAATTAACGCCACCATAAAATATGGTTAAGTATGTCCTCGGTGACCTCTCTGTGGATGCTGTTTCTTTGGCTCTAATCCTGCAGGTGGGAGTGTGTTAGGGTGTATGCATGTGTGTGTTTGTGCGTGTGTGTCTGCAGAGGGAGGGTCAGGGTGTGCTGGATGCTCCAGACCTCCAGACTGTGGATTCTGAATCTGCCCCTACAAAGAACTGGACTCTCAAATGTATCACACTGATCAGACTGACCAGTCAAAAGGTCAGCAAACAGAGAGAGAGCATGACCTCTGTCACCACCTGAAAGAGAGAGAGAGAGGGAGAGAGAGAGAGAGAGAGAGAGAGAGAGAGAGAGAGAGATTGAGAGACATTAAGGTCAGTAGTAAACTTATGTTTCTATGCTTACAGCTTAAACACACTGAACATGATTCCTAGTAATGTGACTCATAGCTGGCATTGTGCTTCTTGTGCTGTTGGAATTCTGCATGAAAAAACAACCTTCATATAGAGAACACCATTGTTAAAGACACACTTTAAGCCAAAATGCAGATGTTTGTGGTTACAAGTTATTAAATAGACTGGACTGACAAACTCATCTGGATTTCTCATCTCTCAGTGTGCATTTCATATCAGCTAAGCCCTACATTAGCCTTACAGCATAAAATAATATTTATACCAATAACTAAAAATTAAACACACACATAGACTTTAGTAGAAGCAGTAGTTCTAGTAATATTATAATACTACCAAGCCATGTAGGTGCAGCTTGCCATCAGTATCTCATTGTTTAATTTGTTGATAATAGTCCAAGCATTAAATATATTTGCATTTCATGTTCCTCTTGCTGGTTAGACAGTACACCGGTCGATAAAACACTAAAAACAGCTGATAAATCTTATGGTCTTAGACATGACCTGCAAAGTAGAAAAATTGCAGGCATTGAAAGATTTGTATGCCTTAAGTATTTCTTTTGTATATATTTTTTGTGTTTTACCACAGGTATATGAAGATGCCACTGACAAACTGTTAAAGTCACTGGTGAAGGTGTCCAGATTAGGGCTGCACAATGTTGCAGAAAACAGACATTGTGATATTTAGTTGCTCTGCGATATATATTGTGATATTAAAAGATACAGGAATTTTTACCTGAGTTCACCAGGCGTGAATGATCCAACCTTTAATTATATTAATAATGCACTCTGTTCATCAAAGATTGGAGTAAAACGAATGATTTCAAGAAGATATGATCTGCTTCCAGTGGAAATGTTATGGAAATGTTTGAAACTGTTCAAATATTCCTTTTGTGTCAAGGACGTTGTACAATGTAATTTGCCTACCCTTGACACCAGTATAACTGTGACCTTCTGCCATCAGTTAAGCTCTGTTTACAAGCAGAAAAATGGTCTATAGAGGTCTGCAAGGAATGTGCAAAGGAACAGCCTCATATAGTCACATATTTGCAGTTTCCTTGCCCTACCATCCTCCCTATTGCTTAGAACAGGTGTGTTAATGAGCTGATGAGTTGAATCAGATGTGTTGGAACAGGAAATCAGTAGACCAGGCTTGGGAAAGGTCAGTTTAAATGTGATGTCATTGTTATAATGTGCAGCAGCTCACCGATTATAAGCATCTCATTGTTCCCAGCCATAAACTTGGCTGTGGGTGGGTGAGGCTTAGATGAGCCATACGGAACAGACAGGTAATTTGGATCCTGATTTGTCCTTGCAGAGTTTCCTTGTGAGGATTCAGTTGTTCCTGACATTCCGGAGATGTGCAGAACTGTTTTCTGATAGCGTTCCATCCCTGGCCTTATCTGAAACATCATAGATACATTCAATACTGTAGGTAGACACACATATATATATATATATATATATATATATATATATATATATTATATATATTATATATAGAGAGAGAGAGAGAGAGAGAGAGAGAGAGAGAGAGAGAGAGAGAGATTCATAGATATTTATGTACAGTGAAAACGAAGCACTCCTCAGTGCCAAAGAACTGAAGATTGTTCCCATCGCTGTTCCTCAGAGCCCAGTCTGAAGATAAGAATGCACCACAGACCTGCCGAGATAAACAGATTTGATCTCTCTTTCATCCTCAGCTCAGACAGAACAGAAATGATGAATTCAGATTTCTACACCAACACCTACACCAACACCAAACTGACATTAAATGAAGCAGTAAATTGAAGGAGCTTTATATGTGGATGAAAGGTGTAATTCAGTTTGAGATTCCTCAACCCCACTAGCACTCTCCTCCTCACATAGGATGCTTCTGATACTAAAACGATGAGGATGAGCACATGTTTTTTCGGATACACGTGAAGCCTCTTTTTCAAACTGTCACCATTTTGTATCATTGCTGATCCTCCAACGTGCAAAGGAATGTGTGGAGGAAAGTGACAGGTTTTCTCCATTACAACACACTGAGTGTGAAGTGGGGAGAAGGTGCTATCAACTAACCCAGAGAGAGCATGGCCAATTTTGCTCTCTCTCAGACCCAGGATGTGAACCTGCAATCAGATCATAGTGGTGGTGCATTAGACTGCTGAGCCACTCATAGCCTTGTTGCTTCTAAGCTAGCATTGTCTGTAGTTGCTTGCTTCTTTGCTGTCAAGTAATGTTATGCAGGAAAACTGTCAATAATGCAAAGAGCTACTGAAAAGGAGCATTAAAGCTGTATTTGCAAAATAGAATTGAAGATGTGTCTCTTAGTGCAACCTTGTCCCATGACAAAGTCCCATGCATGTTGGCATGCAGTAAAGAAAAGATAAAAGAATAGAAGCTGTGAAATGCTGCATTAGAAGCTAGCTATCTAGATTTCCAAGCAGTTTCTGGGAAACCAACATTATATTTTGAACAAATTGCTTAAAGTGTTTCTATAAATAAATAAATAAATAAATAAATAAATAAAATAAAAAATAAAAAAATCTTACACTTAATTGCACAGCTTCCATACAAAGCAGAGGAGGAGACCAAAACTCTACCTATGGTTATTGTAATTCGTTATTCTCTGAACCAGCTGTGTTGAGCTGCCTCCAGAACCATTGTGAGTGATTTTGCAGACGAGCACTTCAGCACACATGTTGCTAATGTGATACTTACCTCCTCATCCACTGTCTTCAGCAGCAGGACGGTTGGCTCGTGGCCCTCCACCCGAGAATAAAACCTTCAGATTAAAGAGAGACTATATATACATATACATTTATAAGAGTTGTTTCCTGTTTAGACTTCCTTTACTGCTGGCCTCTCTAAAGGAGCACTCTTACCACACACAAAATGATACAATTCTGTCCACTGCTGCACTACACATGAAATAACAGAGCAAATAACATAATTGATAGCTTTAGGGCTGAATGTCAAGCTGTTCTGATATTAAGCCACACATTTATCTCCCTGTCACAATCTCCCTATCTCTTCCTGAGAAGGATTTCTGTGTTTAAAGCAACCCCCGGGACAGGGCACCATGCTGCAACACCTGTAAACATGTTGACACATTAAATACACACTTGCCATGACAGGTTTCTAAACCTGTTGTAATTTTAATCCTTGAACAGAAAGACTGTAGTAAACTGTTCAGGGTACAAATGCTTTCACTGGGACACCTTTACCATCAATCGAGCATGACAGACTATTGACAACAGGATATTTATTTTGTTTCTCTGTTTAAAATAGAGAAACAAAATAAATGTGTGCTTGCAGTCTTCTACTTAGATTCATCCATTGCTTGTATGGTTAGGCTGATTCTTTGAATTTACTTTGTAAACTAGAATCTGTTGTAACTTTTGTCTTTGCTGGCCTACACCTATACTGTTGGTTGACTTCATGTGTGGTTTTGGGTTAGTTAAGGTATGATTTGCTAGTTTCAACTTGCAGTTCTAGATAAATGAAAAAGATTTCTACTATAGGTTTGAGGTAGGCGAGTAGATTTGTTGGTAGATTGTGATTTGGAAAACATTAGATTCCAACATGTGTTTCTCTATTCCTGTTGTCACCTCCTGCAACACAAGAAGATGCAAACACTGTAGCAGAAATCACAATACCAACAACCTAATTTACCTGCCTGTTTCATCAGATTTTCAGGTGACGGTAACTGGGGGGCTCTGGAATTGCCAGTCTGCAGTACAGAAACATGACTTCATTTCAGCTCTAGCGTCTGCCCAATCTCTCAACTTCCTGGCTTTGATAGAGACATGATTCACCCCAGAGAACACTGCAACTCCAGCACCCCTGTCCTCTGCCTTTGCTTTCTCTCACTCCACAACGGGTTGGCAGGGGTGGAGGCACAGGCTTGCTTGTCTCTCAGGGTTGTCGATCAATTCCACTCTTTGACATTTGACATTTCTTCTTCTGAATATTATGCTGTTGCAGTATCTTTCCCCACCAATCTCCACATCATAGTTCTCTCCTGGTCGATATCCAGCCTGATGTGCATCAACCACTCTTCTTCTGAGCTCCTCAGAAATTGTTTGTACCGAGAAACACTTCCACACACATGTCGTGAAGATCAGAGTTTGATGGATATCTGTTCTTTAAATAAAACAGGACACCCACGCACACCTTGCTGTTTCCCATTGATTTCACCTTCAAATGATCCGTTAACCTAAATAATCACATACTCTTGCCACTCACATATATGTATTATTGGAAAATGTTCCTCAATAAATAAATAAATAAACGAATGAATAATTGTGTCTCATTTGTTTGATTTTGTTTTCCTTATCTACTACTGCAAGATCACTGATCATATGAGTGTCCTGTCTCTGCCATAGAAAGGTAATATAAAAGTGTAAGGTCTTACGAGGTAATGCTTCTGTCATGGTCATTGGTGCTGAAAAGTTGTACAGGGCTGAAGAGTGCAAAACGCTCTGGGATCCAGGCCCATACCACTCTCATCTCTGTCTTGGACACAACACTTGAGCAGAATCCCATGAGCTCCACACTTTGGTAAGAACTGTGAGAGAGACACACATGAAGAAGCTGTGGACAATGTAGACCTAATCAACATTCTTGATGAACTCATGAAAACTCATGTTGTAGAACATCCTGCCAGAGAACTTGACTATACCAAGGACTCTCAGTAGTCCAACTAAGACCAGCTTTTGGTAGTAGATGGTTTCAGATTATCTAAACTGGTATTTGGCAGTCAAAGTGGTTGACAAGATGGGCATCTAGCAAGACTACATGAAAACACACCCTATCAGGACCCCAGTATCCTGGCCTACAAAGCCAAAAGCAGACCAGCCCCTCCATACTTGATGGCAATGGTGAAATATCAATCTGTACCAAGAGCCCTTTGAGCATTAAGTAAAACTTAGCTTGACCTGCCATGCCGCAAATTGCAAAGAAGACAAGCTCCAGAATCTTTTCTGTCCTGCACCAAAATCAGGATTATCAGTGGGTCAAGTTGGCAGACTTCCTTAGTTGGAGTTTTATGGTTTAAAAAGTCAACAAGCATGACCAGATTGATGACGTTTATCCTTCTGCTGCATAATATATATGTATATTAAACTGCTTAATCAAATTGGATGACCAGTTTGGATACTAAACCACCAATAACACAGTGCAGCAAGATTCCTCACCTCTTGTTCTGGATCCCACTTTGAATCAATGCCTGCTTGTTGGCATTGTAGAGGAAGTTGAGCTCCCTACGAGTGGGCAGCTGGATGCTAAAGGCTCTCTTGAGAAGGTCCTCAATGCTACTGTGCCGGGAAACATTCTCTACAAAACTCTTCATGTCCTGCTTGAAGTCGTCCACATGGGCCACACGGGAACTCACAGATACTTTGTAGAGGCTGAGAAGTGCTAGCGCCACCCTGTATAGGACTTTATATCCCTCAATCAAATAGACATCCAACACTCTGATGGCATAGCTGAAGGGTAGATCAGCAAAGATCCACATGATCCAGTCAGAGTAGAATTCAGACAGGCTCTGATGAGAGCTGGCAATCAGCTTGCGGATGCCTCTACAGTATTTGTTGGCCAGGTCCCCAAATGTCATGCAGGATGCATATGTGGTGAGGAAGTTCTGGTCAATGTATCGTTTTTCTAGGTCCATGTAGGACACCAGAGTACAGATGCTGTGGAAGCACTGGGCCTCATCTTCACTGTAGTGAAGCAAGAGGGATACCAGAGCTGGCAAAATTGGGCAAAATGTAATCTCAGAGAAGTGCTGGCTGATGCACAGCAGTATTTTCTTCACTGAGTTCAGGCCTGCTTTGTTCAGGCAGTACCTTGGAATCTCCCCATCTTCCATAAACTTAGGGAAAGGATGTGTGCTTGTTCTTTTTCCCTCAAACAGTCGCTCTGCAAGATTCCGGTACATATCAGTGTCCACAATGTTGGGGTGACATTCGATGCATTGGATGATGTGGTGGTAGGCATTGGCCCGAAGTGTGTGTGGCATGGTCCAGAATCCAGATCGACCCATCTCTTTCAGCCCATAATAGTCACTGGAAAGAATTTTCTTGTAACGAATGGCAGACTCTGGATCAATCTTCTCCCAGTCCACATACTGACCATACCTCATTCCCAGAGAAGAGTTAATCTCCCAGCTGTCCGGTTCAGAGATGGTCAGCATTGGAACACTCTTTGGGCTGCCTTTGCACACTGAGACGAGAAAAAACTCTATAAATGAATCATTTAGCTAATGGATGCTGTATGTCTTCATTTTTACCATAAATGTTCATATTCTATTGGTGGTATTACCCAACCCAGACAAGTCTATTTTTCTTATTTCATCACCTTGAAAGATTTTATATTTTTTGCTTGAAATTGAAATTGATGCTTGGTGTCAGAAACTCCTACTGTATAGGTACACTTTGTAGGTTCTCAGTTACAGTAGCGTTTCCCATCTGCTGTAACAGAAGTTATCAGCCCTGTATGTAGTCTATCAATAGAAGGGGAGCCATCATAACACCACTGTTGACCAGGGTTACTGGGATGGTTGTCCATTCTCAACACAGCCCTAGCTGAATGGTTGCATTTATAGCAGTGTGTGTTGCATTGATACTAGTATATGAGGTAGAGTTCTAGGACTTTCTGATAGAAGAATGGCTCCACCAACCAAGAATATCTGGACAAGAACCTGATCACTGATGAAGCTGTAAAAGATTACTAATTTACTGTGGAAGAGATTGTTAACTAATTGTTGATACTTGTTGATACAAGTTCCCATACAATAGCAAGTCATCAAGGCATCAAATGTGAAGCACTCTTACCTGCATGGTCTTTTTTGAGATGTTTATTTGTGCGTGTTGTGGATCTCTTGGGTGCTAGTTTGGTGTGAACATCAGCCTTCTTTCCTGCGTTTGTCTGGAGCAAGAAAGATTTCCCAGTATTTAATCCTCTGGACCTGTCTTCACTGCTGTCATCACGGTCACACATGTAGAAGGATCTGGACCGAGGTCTGCTGAAGTTTAATTCGTTCCCACCTGAATCTTCAGGGACATAAAGGGAACAGGAACGAAGCCTCCCGCAGGCAGCCAGTGAAGGACCACCTGCATCGTTCACTCTCTCCAAATCCACAGGACCAAAACAAGTGAACTCTGTGCTTGAAGAAACTTGAAGCATAGTTGTAATTTGACTTCAGAGAGATTAAAGAAGAGGTTAGAATATGTTACATAACATTTTGAAATGTTTAGAGGTGTTTGAAAGAGTAAGGGTGGCTTTAGAAGGTTTAAGAAGATTTTAGAAGATATTTCAGTGAGAAGGCAGCTTTGGATAAAGGATATAAAAGTTTAAAGGGGTTCAGAAGATGTTATAAGTGTTTAGAAGAGTTTAAGAGTTTGCAGGAGTAAGGTCTTAAAAGAATTCAGAAGATGTTACAAGTGAGTAAAAAAGTTTAGAAAGGTTAGAAAGAGTAGGGGTTAGAGTCATTAGATTTTAGAAGGTTTAAGAAGAATTAAGATTAAATTAGAGGAGGTTAGAAGGTTTCCTCAGGACTGTTAGTGTGGTCTGAATCAGACTTTAATGCAGGCTATAAGAGCTTACAGCGGTCAGGTGGCTTATGCAAATTTCTTGTGTAACAGGTCAAAGCACCTTCTGGAAAATTCCAGTCTTTCTTATTAACCACCAAAGATCGTTACCTGTGTTTATGGTAGAAACACAACAAATGACTGGCACAAAACACCAAGGAAGGAAAATTTCCTCAGAGGCCAGAGAGACGATATCTGTTGCATCTGAATAGTCTCAGTGCACTTAAATCCGCCTTCAGTATTGCAACTACTTAGACAACCTATAAAATCACCTTCAAAAGAACACCACTACCTGTCTGCTAACACTGATCGGGTTCTTCCCATCAAACATAATTTTGGCTACAGAGTTCATAGTTTGTCCTGCACTCTTTACAATCAAGGTACACTGTTAAGAGTAGAAGAATCTTGAGGAACCAATTGAAACTGTTTAGGAACCAATTAGGGTGGGTTTCTTGAAGGTACCTTGAAGCACCTTAAGAGGTTCCTAAACAGTCTCAAATTGAAGAACCTCCAAAAGTTCCTCAAGGATAAAGAACTATGTCTGTATAGATGTGAAGAACTGTTAAAGTAGTTTAAAGAACCATACTTGATCTTTTTCTTAAACAATGTTTATGGATCCAAAAACGGAATGTCAGTGGCTCAAAGACCCATTTGTAGTACCTTAATTATTAAAAGTGTACTCTTGTCACAAACCTGAATAAAGTGAAAATGAGTAATATTATGATATATAATGTCTGGAGTCATGTTTCCAAAACCTGTTCTGATGTACGTGTAAAAGGATACACTGCAACGTGTTTGTGAAATATTGTACAAACAACAAGCAAACAAATTCACAGCATCACACACTGCTTTGCCGTCTCTTGTGTTTATATGGTTTGTTTCTGGGAAATTCAATCTTTGTTTTCATCCAAACATGTGTGTTTATTCATGAAACAAAAAGACAGACAACATTTGGAATTGAATATGGGCTGATGTCATTGAGTAATCTTAGTGCTTCATGAGATTAAGGATATGTGAATTGCTACTGTTGCACAAAAAACATGTATCTCACTTATTGAATCTGGCAGTTGTTCTTTACAATATGTAAGTCATGATAAATAGACCAATAAAAATGCTACACTTACATTGTTTACTTTGAAAGTGAAGACGATTTTTTTCTTCTCCTGTAAAGCTGGCATTTTGGGGATACAAGGTTTGTACATGAAAGTGAAAATAAGCTCAGTGGCCAAAGAATATCACTTGACTGACTGAAACATATCTACTTGCATGTAATACCTCCATGAGAAGAATAACTGTAGCTATTTGATATCAGTAGCACTTTACATTACAGATTGGTAAAAACCAGGTAATGACATGGCATTACCATGGAAACTATTACAAGGCTCTACAGGGGAGAGCAGAGGCTCTATAAGGGCAAGCAGAGGCTCTACAGGGGCGAGCAGAGGTTCTACAGGGGTGAGCAGAGGCTCTACAGGGGTGAGCAGAAGTTCTACATGGGAGAGCAGAGGCCCTAAAGGGAAAGCAGAGGGTCTATGGGGTGTGCAGAGGTTCTACACGGGCGAGCAGAGGCTCTACAGGGGTGAGCAGAGGTTCTACAGGGGTAAGCAGAAGTTCTACATGGGAGAGCAGAGGCTCTAAAGGGGAGAGCAGAGGCTCTATGGGGTGAGCAGAGGTTCTACAGGGGTGAGCAGAGGTTCTACAGGGGAGAGCAGAGGCTCTACAGGAGAGAGCAAAGTGTCTATGGGGTGAGCAGACGTTCTACATGGGAGAGCAGAGACTCTACAGGGAAGAGCAGAGGTTCTACAGGGGAGAGCAGATCCCCTGTAAAATTGTGGTGATAAAATGGTTGGGGACCACTGCTCTACAGGGCAGAGTAGAAGCTCTTCAGGCTAGAGTAGAGGTTCTGCCAGATTCAGTAAGTTTGTCTACTAGCTAAGGATGTTCTAAGTAAACAGCAAAGCACTTTTGTAAGTCGCTCTGGATAAGGGCGTCTGCTAAATGCCGCAAATGTAAATGTAAATGTAGATGTAAATGTAGGTTCCTCCACGCGCAGCTTCGCGTTTTCAGTGACGGCGGCGTTTTGTCCTTTACGGCGCTCTGTACGGAGCTGCAGAGTGAAACCGGAAGCAGCTGCTCGTCACTGCTTTGTTTTGATTTTAGTTCGTTGTAGTTTTTAGACTGAAGTTGTGAGTAAATCAGCGGAGCGAGGAGCAAACATGTCTCAGGATCTTTGGTAAGTCTGTTCAGGGTTCAGAGATTTACAGTGTGGAGAAATGAGGGACTTAAAATGTGTTTGTATCCTGTCTGTGGTGCTGCTGATGTATGTGTATGTGTATGTGTGTGTGTGTCTGTGAGTGTGTGTATGTATGTATGTCTGTTGTGCTGCTGGTGTGTGTGTGTGTGTGTGTGTTCTGTGTGTGGTGCTGCTGCTTGTGTGTGTGTCTTGTCTGTGGTGCTGCTGCTCGTGTGTGTTTGTATGTCCTGTCTGTGCTACTTCTGCTTGTGTGTGTGTTTGTCCTGTCTGTGCTGCTGTTGCTTGTGTTTGTTTGTCCTGTTTGTGGTACTGCTGTTGCTTGTGTGTGTGTCCTGTCTGTGCTACTTCTGCTTGTGTGTGTGTTTGTCCTGTCTGTGCTACTTCTGCTTGTGTGTGTGTTTGTCCTGTCTGTGCTGCTGTTGCTTGTGTGTGTGTTTGTCCTGTTTGTGCTGCTGTTGCTTGTGTGTGTGTTTGTCCTGTTTGTGCTGCTGTTGCTTGTGTGTGTGTTTGTCCTGTCTGTGCTGCTGCTTGTGTGTGTGTGTGTTTGTCCTGTCTGTGCTGTGCTGCTGCTTGTGTGTGTGTGTGTTTGTCCTGTCTGCTGCTGCTGCTTGCGTGTGTTTTTGTCCTGTCTGTGCTGCTGCTGTTTGTGTGTGTGTTTGTCCTGTCTGTGCTGCTGCTGCTTGTGTGTGTGTCCTCAAGGATCAAGGTTCAAGGTTTATTTATTTGTCACACATAGTTATACACAGTACAGCATGCAGTGAAATGTTTCTTTGTGACTGTCTGCACACACAGATCAATAAGGGAAGTAGGGAGAAGGTAAACAGAATAAATATGTCTTTGTATTTACAAGGTAAAAATACAAAAGAAGCTGTTCCTGAGAAGAAAACAAATAACTCTAAGGTAACAAAAAAATAAGTGAAGGAAGGAGGTGTAGATGTATGGATAAGTTGCAGTCAGTGTAAGAACCCTGAGAGGTGTTATATCAAGTGCAATGATTGCTACATATTTCTGTGCAAGAGAATGTTAGTATCCTATGAGAGACTGTTTGTGTATTGTGTTATATGTGGAATTTAAAGTTAGTGTTGTGTCTGGTTCATAGTCCGAATAGCCTGAGGGAAGAAGCTCAGGCTCATCCTTCACGTGCTGGATTTCAGTGAGCAGAACCGATTTCCTGATGGCAGCAATGTGAAGAGACCATTGTTATGATGGCTAAGGTCCTTCATGATCTTTGTGGCTTTCAACCAGCACCTCTGGTTATAGATAGTCTGCAGATCTGGAAGTGTTATCCTCATGATGCGCTCAACAGATCGGACCACTCTATGCAGGGTCTGTCTGTCCCATTTTGTGCGGTTCCCAAACCAGGCCACAGAGTTCCCTATAAGGATGCTCTCAAAAGTGCAGAAGTAGAAGTTCTGCAGTACCTCAGAGGGCAGTCTGAAGTCCCTAAGGCTTCTGAGGTAGTAGAGATGCTGTCAGGATTTCTTTGCCAGGATGTTGGCGTTACCTGCCTAAACCAGTCTTTCCACCACATTCTGGATCAGTGCATGATGGTATGAATAGGAAGACCAGGCAGAAGGAAGTCACAGTAGTCAAGTCTTCAAATGACAAGAGACTAAACGAGTACCTGAGTGGCCTCTCTAGAGTGAAGAGGTTGATTCTCCTGATGTTGTAAAGGAAAGATCTGCATGATGAGTTTGCAGCATGAGTTGAGAACGATAGCTGGTCATTCACAACTACACAAAGCTTTGTGCTTCTGCCGATGGAGTGACCAGTGAGTTCTCAAAGGAAATGGTGAGATCATGGTGAGCAGTTAAGTCGTGGTGTTGCTGGGGTTGCTGGGATTGAGTTGGGTTGAGTTGGGGTTGAAATGAACACAGAGTATTACAGAGAATTCCTCTGAGGCTTAAACAGTACTTGGAGGTGAGTGGTGTTTGTACATTATAGTAAATAGAATTCAGTTTTATTGGATCAATAGTATATCAGTCTGGCTCTGTTGTCCATATCTCAAACATAATTTTAAAGAATAACTACAGTACATATTAACTGACTGTAATGCACAAATGCAATGGTGCTATGCCAGACTGTCATGCAGTCACTCAGAATGCCAGCAGGTCACCTTCAGGGACGGGTCCTGCTTTTATCTTGGTGGAAATGACCAACAAATTTGTGTGTAGCATGGCCATCAGCGCCAAGATTTGTTGTCTCAACACTCCACCTATACCACAAAGTTTGGAGGGACTGAGTGAGATATTCAAGCTGAATGGGATTCCATTAGGAACCTGTACAGCTTCATGCTGAGACATCTGTGATGAGACGCCATGCTGAAACACTACTTCTGTATGTGTAGCTCAGAATCATATCAGTCTAAGTTTATAATCATTTATTCTTCTTGTTAACCTTTAACATCCTTCCTTTCTTCAGGTGCAACTATTTGTGCTAATATTTTTTGTCAATGAGTGAATATGCTTATATGAAGGTCCACACCAGCATAAGTACAAGGCAGAGTTGCATTTTTTAATCCACTGTTTGTTTCATCAGGTTGCAGAATTATGATGCTACTTGCCGACTGGCCCAAGAGATTGCAGAGAACATCCATGAGCGGAATAGAGTGCAGAGAACTGGTGGCAACCCAGCCAAGGTGAAGGATTGACCTCAAATGAAAGACTTGGAATGTTAGAACTGATTAGAATCAGAACAATCAAAGTTACTTTACAATAATGATTCATTCATTCCTGGTGGATAACATTGTTATTACTGTACTGATGGAGCCGGGTTTTGTTCTTGTCCCAGGTGATATTTAATTAAGATACCATTAAACAGAACCATTTCAATGATTTTTTGGAGTAAATTATAAAACACAGAGACAGCTCTAATATTTTCAGTTTGACAAACTAGACTCTCCTGATGTGGCTGTGATGTAAATTATCACCCAGAATTTAACCGGTATGTCTACAAATATTTGATTCCACAAATTTGAATCCTGGATCTTGTTGCTTCACCATCAGCAGCTAGAGCCTGACGGAGCACTATTGCCCATGCTCTCTCTGGGGTAGATGGTACTCTCTCCCCATCACTCCCACTGTGACTGTGATGTTGGTCAGAGCAGGTGTCTTTTGGCTGATGTATCAGAGCTGTAGCCAAGCTGCCCACTGATGCTGCACTGGCAGCACAATATTTAATTGCACAATAATTGCACAATATTTCTGTAATATTAGTAATATTTGCAGAAAATTGTGTTGAATATTTCTTTATTGTCAGGATTTATTGCAAAATACTATAACCTTAAAATACAAATTACAAAAGTTTCGAAACAAATGAGGGTGATAATAATAACAACACCTTTCACATATCCAGTGATACACACTATACACACTATAACATACAACTCATAAAAATGTCCAAAATGTGTTTGTTTTATGTGTTCATGTGCAGCTCAACATGACACTGAGAGCCTCACTGCAGAAGCTGAAGCAGAACATCACACAGCTGAGGGAGACACTGGGCCGAGCCTCATCACAGCGCCGCATGTATCCTTTCACCACAGCACTCATCCACTTTTCGAAGCTTTTATACACTATTTTTCATCTTTAAACTATTATACAAGCTTATACACTCTCATTCATTCTTTTGCACATTTATGACCACTTATACATGATTATAAACTATTACATGTTTATAGGCTATTATATACTATTTTACATATGTATACTATTATACATGCTTATAAACTGTCACATGTTTTTACACACACACACACACACACACACACACACACACACTCCTCTACACTGTTATATATTTACTACTATACACATTGGTTTGGGTCTGCATGACACGTGAGTCTATGTAAACATTTATAAAGGCCTTTAATAACAAGCATCATTTGCAGGTAAAGTGATGTTAGAATGGATAAGCAGCCTTTGTGATATGTGAAGGCTATTGGAATAAGGGTTTATTAATACTTTAATGAAAGGCTTATGAACCCTTAGCCCATCACTTAAGTGTTCCCAGAAATTCAGATGTGGAAATGCTCCGGATGTTTTGCATACAGGAATGCAACTCTGGGACAGTTCAGGAAAATCCTGGATGTGGGTTGTGTTGGATATTTATCCTGTGTTTCCTACAACTGTGGCTGCATTGATAGGAAAATTGAAGACAAGATGAATCACTTTATTGGCTAATTATGTTTCTGTACTGGATCTTTCCACATGCCTGTGCGTGCACACACACACACACACACACACACACACACACACACACACACACACACACACACACACACACACACACACACACATCACAGGCTGTTTCCACATTACCTCTGTACATTCACTGAAATAGACACCCACTGTTAAATTTCCCTCCAGCAGGTTTGTTAAGAGTGTTTTGGTGACCAAATATTTGGATCCAGATCTTCTTTAAGCAGCATAAAAACAGTGACGTCACATGGAAGACCCTATTCTATATAGTCTACTGTCCATTTAACTAAACAAGATCATTTATACATAGATTGTTTCAGTGGCCGGTGTATTAGTATTGATAATGTGATGCTATAATACAGAGAGAGGCCTGGCTTTACACATCACAGAGACAGCTGCCCCACTGTACTTTACACTGCTCACCTATAGAGGGCAGTGTAGTGTAATAAATTGGATTATGTACATCAGTGTGACCAAGCAGTCTATACATCTCATATGTGTCTGACTGTTTGGCAAGTGGATCACAATTAGGTAATACAATGTAAACCGATAGAACTAGTAATCAGTTTTAATCATATTAAAGCAACGTTCCTCCAGCACCATAATGCAAAACAATACAGTACAGACTACAAAATACTACAAGTGCAATGTGCCAACATAAATGTGCAACAGTACAACAAATATGAGAGAAATTAGATACAGTAAGCATTATCAACTGGGTACTGAGTAATTATTCTGAATAACATGTTGGTAAGTACCAGCAGAGTCTAAATTAAAGTTTCACAGATTGTAGGGGTTAACTGGGTAGGCGTGAGAACAATCAGCAAAGTGCTAAATTGGGTCTTTGTCTTTGTAACTGTATTAACTATAGCTTTCCTTTAAATCTTCTGCTAAAATATTTTATTGTCATGCTGTGAAATTTTGTGCATGTTTGAAATTAGTGTTGTTATCCATTTCCAAGGTGATTTACTGTATTCTTTCAAATGGTATACCTACAGCTCAATGGGCATTTTAATTCAATTATTCGATTATATTTATACATACTGTCATGTTAACCATGTTAATCGTAATTGTTAATCGTAATTGTACCTCACACTTACCTGGTCAAGACTTAGAACCTGCTGGACATTTCAGTATAATTGTTTCAGATGGTCCTGACACTTACCATCATGCTACCCAGAATCACTACCTAGTATTTTGGTGTTTGTATCTCACATGTACCAGTTAATACCAAGAACCTGTGGGAAATTTCAGTGTAATTGATTTAGACTTTGTTATACAAAATAATCTCACGGTGCTTTTGAGTTTGTATCTCACACTTACTTTTACTCATACACTTAATTGAATTTTTCATTTTTATTATGCTGTATAATGCTGTATAATGTGAATGTGAATAATAATGTGAAATATCAAAATTCATGTAAAAAAATGAATTAGTATTGAATTTGTGAATTAGTATTTTGTTGAATTAGTATTTCTTATAAAATAGCAAATTGTTAAGTGATTAACATTAATAATGAAGTGACTCTAAACTTTTCAAGAGTAGTAGTAAATTATGTTAGTAATTAATGAATATTAATTTGTCTTAAATTATTCTAAAATATATATATTTTTTAAACCTATCGACTAATCTACAGCTAGCTCATCATCAAATTGTATAATAATAAAAATAGAAATAAGCTAACTAATGTAAACTAATATTAAACATCAATATATTTCAACATAATGTCAACAAACATATCACTTAAACTATAATTGAATAAACTAGGAAATTAGTATTAACTAAAAAACAACAGTTTGTTTATATAAAGTAATATATAAAATGCACTAAAAGAATCCAAATAAACAATTTAAAATTTTGAAGGAAATAAAAAAAAATTATTTACACTTGTCAGTTAAAATCTTGGAAAATAAGAAGGTCAACAATGGTAGTAAATACCAATAGTAATCATATAATTATTAAAATAAAAAGTTGAATGTGTTGATATATGCACTAAATGTGCAGAAACTAATACATTTTAGGGAATTAGAATATTGTGAAAAAGTCATCGCAGTTTTTTACAGTTTTTGCTTGATCAGTGTAGCATATAGCTCACAAATCCATAATCTCTAATTAATAAAATATTACACTTCGAGTTTGAATAAATTGCTGTACAAATGTTATCAACATTTTGTGGCTTTAAATGTCCCTTTTTAGGAACAAAGAAAAGCTTTGTTCTCACTTATGGTTACTGTGAAGCAAAAACTTGTATCATAAAAACACCAGGTTTACAGAAGAAGGACAAAGAAAAAAAAAAGCATTCAAAATTAGTGTAAAATAATTTCATTCCCCAGACATTTTGCAGCATTTCTATTGGTCCGTTTATCTGGAAAGAGGAGGACAACATGAAGGAAAACAGTCAGATACACATGTATAAGACCCAAGTCCAAAACAGCAAAAGTGGAGATAGTAAAGCCATGTATGGACAGCCATTGTGTGTGTGTGTGTGTGTGTGTGTGTGTGTGTGTGTGTGTGTGTGTGTGTGTGTGTGTGTGTGTGTGTGTGTGTGTGTGTTGCATACGTCGTTACGTTACCTTAATGAATGCCCCAGTATGCAGTCGGAGGCTGACAGAAGACAGTGCCTAGTGGATGATCTGGTGACCAGAGAGAAGCAGCTGTGCACCTCGTTCAGTCAGGATAGCACTGACCCCGAGCCCTCACGGTAAAAATACAGGCCATACAAACAAATACAAAGACTACACCACATGGTGTCCGTAGCTGTGTACAACAGTGTGCACAAAGAGCAATCTGATCACTGCACTGTGTGGACTCAGAGGAATGTGTCTGTACAGATTTTGTCGAGATTGGGTTGAATATTCCTGTAGGGTTGCAGTGGAATGAGACTTTTACGGCACAATAATCAGCTCAGAAAACGTCATGGTTTTAGAATATTACAGTATATTTCATTAATTCGTCTTCTGATTATTATTATTAGTTATAATGACCTCTTGAATGAATCTATTTTGGTTCAACAAACCCTTTACTGCGGTTAAGCTATAGTAAAACTGTAGTACACGTTTTAATGGAAATATGTGTAAAGTCTCTGTTTAGTTAATAAACAAACAAACAAATTAATAGGAACATTGAACATAAAGCAAAGCTCATTTTGTATCCATTTCATTATGAATTAATCTGCTGATTGATTTTCTTCAGTAATTGGCTGATTGTAAGAAAGGGGTGGGATTCTTGGCTGCATTTGTTTTTCCACATCATATTAAACAAAAGTATACAATTTGATAACCATTACTTTTAATACCAAAATCCATCTAAAATAGGTGCTCTGCTCCAACCCTATATTCCAATGACTGATCATTTCAGCTTATATAACTATCTTACTTTTTATTGTTCTACTCCAGTAGTGTAGGTAAACAGAACTTTACTGACTGACATGAGTCTCAGTTCGGATTGGTCACACTGGCAACAGTTATACACATACTGCAGCCTAGTATGTAGGGCTAGAATTATATGGTAATTATATTAACGTTGGGGAAAATAGAAGGTATAGATTGTTTTCACATTAATTCCTGATATTATTCTTACTGTAAAGAAATGTTCATATTCTGATATTTTCTTTACATTCATTACAGTGATTGTCACTGGAAGCAGGCATCGGTTGCCGTGACTACAACACAAATATTATCCCTTTTATTTACTATCCAAACCCTTGTGAACCTACACGTCTTCTGTGTTTTATATGGAATGGTGAAGATGGGGGGAAAAAGTGGCACATCTGATCAAATACATGTTTTCTTTGGGGATTGCTTTTTGCCACAAATCACCCTGCTGTGTTTTTCCACCATCCTAATGATCTGTGATTTTAGAGGCGCTTTAACTGTTCTCAGGCATCAGACTGTATTCATAAACATTTGGGAGCTTTTAGAGTTTCAGACATCTGATTTCAGTCATCACCACTGAGAACAGTTCTGACTGGGTGGGTTTCTGTAGAATGGAGCATTTTACACCAAATCCACTCTGAATGAATCTGGTCAC
Organism: Acestrorhynchus altus; assembly: GCA_034509495.1. Taxonomy (NCBI): domain Eukaryota; kingdom Metazoa; phylum Chordata; class Actinopteri; order Characiformes; family Acestrorhynchidae; genus Acestrorhynchus; species Acestrorhynchus altus. The sequence goes on from CM067504.1 coordinate 8,289,007, forward strand.
ATATTCACTTTTTAACAGTGCAGAGAATTTAGAAAAGGGGTGGAATCCACCTGACTCTTGGATTGCATATAAATGTGTACAGAGTTGAGGCCTTACGTACGTAGCTTACTGGTGGGTCACAACTAGTTGGTCCTAATGGTGACTAATGAAGCACAGTTGTATGAGGGAGAACAAGGCAGAAGGAAAGAGAGATTTTTTAAGAAAGTGTGTGATGGTTTCTGTCTGTGTGGTCTGTGTGTGTGTGTGTGTGTGTGTGTGTGTGTGTGTGTGTGTGTGTGTGTATATTGGGGGTTAGATGTGCTTCACAAACCAAAGCTATTCCACCTTTCCTGTCGGGCTGAGAGGATTATCGTATTCTCTAAACTTTTTTGGGGGAAGATTAGCCGCTAATCAGACGCAAAGCGGCGTGGCTGCCACTCTCGCAGGCTCCTTCCCCCCGTGACCCCATGACCCTGTGACCTGCCTACCCCCAATATCCTCTCCTTTCAGTTTGATCATAATGCGCAGAGCGGTAATTGGTGGACCGGCGGGCCATGGGGCGAGCGTGTGAGCCTGGGGAGTGTGTGTGTGAGCGCGGCAGGAGGGGAATTGGATAAACGTTAATCCTCACACTGCGGAGAGTGCTGGAGGAAGTGGAGAACGGACAGTTTCCAAACATGTCAGACAGATTCCTCGCTGAGGATACTGTCCACTAGGGAGAGAGAGAGAGAAAATGAGAGAGAAAAGATTATTGTACTGCCTCAGGATATGGCTTAGATACTACTGTATAAGGACTACAGTTGGCATTAGTGGCCACTTTATTGGCCACTTCATTACTCTTTCCTTTAACTCACACTCTTTGGCCATGTCCAAGTTGGCACGATAGAAAAGACCTGATCAGACTCTACCTACTGAGGAAACTATGGTCATTTGGAGTACAGCACTCCTGAGGGCCTTCTTTGACACAGTGGTGGCATCTGCCATCGTCTATGGCCTGCAGTAACTCTATGGCAGACAGGAAGAGACTGAACAAACTCATAAAGAGGGCAGGTTCTGTCCTGGGATGTCTCTTGGACTCAGTGCGTGTGGTGGGACAAATGCTGGAGAATGAATTTCATCGAAACATTGAGTGCAGTATCATTGTCATAAGATGTATATCTTTCTCTAATAATTTAATAGTGGTCAAGCCATGCATGTTGTTTGAAAGAGGTGGCAGTGCAAATTGAGCACTCACTCCCATCTCAGTCATTTATGCAAAGTTCTCTTATCCCATAACACAAAACCATCATACATTTTATAGTCGTCTTCTAGTACAATTACAGTACTTCAACTCCTGTCTGAATAGGGCTTTAGGCTGTCTCATCTCTGTAAACACACCCCAAAACATTATGAATTTCTCAAATCTCATCCAGAGTTTTCCTTTCCCTCTGGGATTAATGAAGTTATTTTTTAGATTGGGAATTGGATGTGGTTTAATATGCGGTGTGACTAATTTAATCTTAAAACACAAAATTAACTTTTTGAACAGAGCTGAGTTCCAGTTTTAGCTTAACTGTGCTTGACTGTCCCTGCCATTTTAAAAAAGGTTTGTTTTAAAAATGTATTGGCATTGATCTTTGTTTGAGGTTTTTGAAAAAAAGTAATGAAGATCTTATGGGTGTTTTTACAGAGACAATATGTTTATTCAGTGTACCATTATAACTAAAGAAGCATATGTCAGATACCAAAACACATCCATTGAATTTAGGTTTAGTGATCAGACATTACTCCTTAAACTGATTCTTTGTGTCTGACACAATGCTGCTGGCTTAGAGGTCTAGAAACCGATATAATCCCCAGCTTTAAGCCGTGAGCAGCCTTCTCAAAAGAGAGGCTGTAATCAAGGGTTTGCTAGACTAGTCAACCTCCTTGACCTAAGTATGTTTTTATTATTGTAAATATGTTTCAGTAAAGCAGTGTGTTTTAACATTTGATTTGGTAGATTTGTATAGTACAGATTAAAATTTGCATGACACTGAACTGAATCAGAAACCTTTTTTTTTCTTTCTTTTTTTTGTTTGGAGTGATTCATTAAGGGCTGTTCTGATAGGGCGCTCTGGTAATGATCATCATAATGTTTTTTTTTTGGAGGGGCTAAGGCTGGTGCTTGACATTTTCACTGCATTAGTAGTTGTACTACATTTTGCCATTTTCATTAAAAAGTTAATATCATAAAAATACTTATTTTTTAACAAACCAATATGTTTAAACACACATGCTGTCAGTAATATCCAGCCCGCACAGTCCCACACACTAAAACACACTGTTTTAGGTCAATGCATTTATGGTTGTCTGCCTATTCAACCTACTGCAGTTTAGTTTTATCCACTCATGCAGATTGATTGATTGATTGATTGATTGATTGATTCATTTCATTAGACTGCTTTTATTAATCACAGTTAGGGATGCTAATTATCTATAAAGTATTTATCTATAAAGTATTTATCTAATTAGCTGAGTAGTTGCTATTTTTTTGATAAATGTGAACTACTTTTTACAATAATAATTGTAAAAATCCCCTCCGTCTCAATGAAGAGCTGCAATGAAAACATACAGCAGCTGTCTGATGTGAACAGAACATGTGAATAAAACCACAACAGAGCAAAAAGGCTGCAACAAAAAGAGCAAGTCAGCTTTTTAATCACACATGAAGTTCCAATTTCAACAAAAATAGCAATTTAGCTCGCTGGTGATGGACAAAAACCTGTGCTTTAATGAAAGAGACAGTCATTCACAAGGTCACTAATACAAATGATGCAATAACATCAATTTATTTTTGGGTTACTTTTTCGTGTACATTTGGCACATTGTTCCCTGATCTGAACTGATTAAAGCAAGACCGACTTACTGTTATATTGTGCTGTTGCTACTTTGTACATCCTTGGTTTTAGATTTTGACAGAATTGATTTTTTTTGTTACTCTTCTATTAGCTGGAAAGTTCTTTAAACAGTGGAATTGTGAATAAGGTATTCATGTAATTTTAACTTTGTCTTCATTCAGTTAGAAAATGCACATGTTTTTTTTTTGTAATTGAATGATTCATAATCTGAATAATTGATTATTCCATTCAATAATCAATAGATCATTTGTTGCAGTACTAGTCACAATGCAGGTCACAGAATAGAACTCATTTACATATATCTTATTAATGTCATAACCTAATTTTCTGCAGGTCTAGCTTGATGTCAGCTGGGTTTGGGGCAGGACCTGTGGGGGCTGGGACTGTAAACCCTTGGCTAGTGAACGAATCAGAAGAGACGAGGGGCCTGACATTCGGAGAGATCAAACAGCAGCAGCAGCAAATCATTGATGGTAAAGAAAACAACAAAACACGTGTTATCTTTGTTCCCTTTTTCTTTTTGTTCTCTGTTTTGTTCTCATTGTTTTCTTTGTGACCCGTTCGTTATTTTTCTTTCTCAAAATTTTCTTTTCACCTTTTTTATGTCTCTTCCTTTCAGTATGAAATGCTTAATATTGATGATATCCTATATATGCTCTCTGTCTCTTTCTTTTTTCTCTTTTAACAGCTCAGGATGCTGGCCTGGACGCTCTGGCTGCAGTGATCAGCAGGCAAAAACGGATGGGTGAAGAAATCGGCAATGAACTGGACGAGCAGAATGGTGAGAACCTTCTAAACTCATAGGTCCATCACTGCCATGCCTGTATTGTTTTACTTACTAGATGATCAGCACTACTGATGGCAGCCCATTTCCCACATCAAAACTGTCAACTATGAGAACTGCAATGTGAGCTTGAGACGAATACACTAAAAATGACACATTTCAACAATGTTCATGTGTTAGACACCCCATAAAGGACTGTAATTAGAAGCCATTTATCTGAGCAGTAAACATTTCCCCCAGGGTTAACACTACTTAATCACACACACACACACACACACACACACACACACACACACACACACACACACACACACACACACACACACACACAAATAAATACAAAAAATGACCCTCTTGCCCAAACCCAACCCACTCAATGATACCTGTCAGAAATTAGTGTATAAGGTAAATCATATGGAAATCTGTTTCCATTAAGGAAGGATATTATCAGGTCTAATGTCTTATCAAATATAATATTTTCTTCAGGATAAAGCCAATTTTCTCCAGATGTGAAGTACTTGTAATTTCTGCAATCCACCCAAGTCACTTCAAACTTCAACAAAAGATGTTTGTTAGCAATAATTAAGCTGTAGAAAACCATCAACTGCTGGACTGAAGGAAATTTTAATAAGGCTTCAGATTTACCAAATATAACGGGGCTGGACTGGGGTTGGCTCCAACTGCACTTAAAGCATGTCAGATAAAAGTGCAAAGATGTCTTCTCAAAATTCGTGAAGCCTATGACACAGTAATGTAAGTGTAATAATGAGAGAGAGAGTGGCCTTGGATGACTGACATTGGTCTCACAAAAGAGAAATATCTGGAAACACCCTGTGCAGCTTTACATTTGAATAGTATGGTCTATTTTATATTTCAAGCTGGATTAAGCATTGTCTAGTGTTGTTGGAACAAATGGGAAATATGTTCAGGAATAACTTCCCATACCTTATCTGATTCCCACTCCTAACTCTTCTTGCAGTCCTGAATTTAAACAGGTTTGATTTTTTGTCTCTGATAGGGCTGTGGACTCTTGTGCTGAAATTTGAGCAGGTGTGCTTGTTAAGTCATAACCCCACTCCCTTACCTTCTCTGTCTTCAATGTTTTAGATTTTTTTTTCCGAGTTGTATTAGTGGTATTCCCAGCTGGATTACTTGCTAAAAGTCTGCCTTTCTTGGAGCTGAAGTTATGAAGCTTAGAATATCAGCATGAAGAATTCAGAAACTGCAGCCTCCAATGTGAGAGCATTGCAATCGATACAGTATCGCAAGATGTTATATTGTGATGCTCAAGTGAATCGATATTTTCTTACACTCCTAGACTCTTACCTGTAGATAGCTAAAAAGTGATTACCAGATATCTTATATTTCTCCCATTGGTGTTAAATGGGGATAAACAGCATCATTGTACCTCAATCTGATTTAAATGGAGGATATATTTATATAATACTGTGGTTGAGCTTATTTTTAAGACCCTTTTATATCTTCCAATAATGGGAAGGGCAGCATTTTCTTTGTCTATTATTTCAATTTGCTTTTCAAACTCTGCTTGTTCTAGTTTTTCTTTTTTCTGCAGAAATGCCTTATACAATATAATACTACCTCTTATGTGCCTCTTAAGAATGAAGAATTTGAAAGAATTTGGTCTTTAAGTAAATACAAATATCAGAGTCTGTAAGCAATCAAGGGTTAAAAGGCCAAATATCTCAGATCACAGTGATCATGTACAATAATGCTATAATATTTAGCACTGCAGACATATGACATAAGATTTCTGTCTAACAAAAAGTTGAAAGAATTATTCTCTGGTAGTTGGATTAAAGTCTCCTCCAGACATCATGTACAATTGATGATTATCCAGTCTGCTGAAATTAAATATGAGCAATGGTTTGCACTGTTCCAAACCCATTGAAACAAAAAATGTCTATACTATAAGCATTACAGCATCATGTAGAAGAGGAGCAAAATAGAAAAAACAAGATGTAAAAGAACAATCATCCATTCGTCCACCATTCATTGGACTTACTATATACCATTTAATGATAATCCGGTATTAAGAATAAGATAACGTAGGAAATCAGGAAAAACATCTGGTAATTTAAAAGTAGTTTGACCACGACTGGAGGTCTAGAAAGTCTTGAAAAATCTGAATGGACTGATTTTTTTAACCATAAATTCCTCTTTGCTGACACATTGTGCATAATGTTCTCCAGCACGGGACCGTTTGTCCGTATGTATGACTGGTTGTCCATCCGGGCTGAACTCATAGGGCTCAATGATCTTGGTCAAGAAGTTGTGGCTCATCAAGCTTAAGCACTTCTTTCAACAACTCCTTTCAAAGTCCCTCATATACTGACCATGCTTCCTCCTTCCTTGTACTCAACCAATGCTCAGATTTTGCCTCTTCCATATCCAGTTTCTCAGACAGGTCAGCTACTTTGGCAACCAAAGCTTTAACCTAAGCCTGGAGGGTAGAGATGTTGTTACAGTTGGCCAATATTGTGTGCGTGACACATTCTTAGATTAAACAGTGACTATTGACAGTTGCCTGCAGCTTGTCGACTCTCACATTTGTGGCCTTCAAATGTTGCAATCTCCCCTTTTAATGAGTCAGACACTTCTCTAAGTCTACCATCAATTGCAGTGCAGATATCTGATTTCATTTTGCTCAGGTCTGTGCATAGAAATTCAGTAGCCTGCAGGACTGGTTCATTGACCTGTTGTTGCACAATTTTGTCAGAGCCATCACACTCAAGAGAATCTGCAGGTTTTCGCGGGCCTCTTTCCTCAGCACTGTCTTTTTCCCCAGCTCTTTTTAGGGGCATTTAGGAGCCAACCAATACAGTTGCATCTTCAGGTGCAATTAAAATGAATTTTTATGCAAAATTCCCCTCATGCTGCCATTTCCGCCGGAAATCCCCCTATAAATAGATTAATTAATTAAAAAAGCTAAGTGATTGGTATGTTGAAGTGTTATCTATTTCTAATCCTCTCCTTAATGAAGCCAGTTTGTAGTTTATTGTCATATCTCTGCTTTTGGTAAAATAGATTAAAAAGGTTATGCTGGGATTAATGAAAAATGCTATGGCTGGGAGCATTAACAAGAAATTTGGTATAAAACTTTCATATTTTCAGCTTGAAAGACATCAAATATTAATCTGAAAATAAAAGTAGTTTAAATTTAAATTTAATTTTAAATTAAATTTAGTTTGTTATTTATTTTGTGTGTGTATGCAATGTGTATATATGTATGTATGTATGTATGTATGCGTGTGTATTTAATTCAGGCTTGCATTGCAGTTTGAGCCCTGTGGACTGAAAAGTTCAGTTCAGCTTGGCTCTCATTGGTTGATGGTCTTTCACACATTAACATTGTGTTTCACATCAGAGAATCTGCATCCACCCCACACTACAAGATACTACAAGAGTCATAAACATTAAACATGTAAATTAACAATCTGGATGGCCCCCAAATACACTGGGGCAAGATTAGAGTACTAAAGATTATAGACTCCCCACACTATAATAAACTGGGAGGATCATTGTTTACAGTCATCTTAAAATCAGTAAATCATTTGTGATTGATTGGTGGAGCAAATCAGCCTCAAAATCAGAAAAGAATCCCAGACATTCACAACTTTCCAATGCAGCACTGTTACCACATCTTAACACAATATTATCATCATTTGAGAGGGTCATAATGCTTTGGCTCATATCAAATTTTATATCACATTGCTTGAGTGTTTGAATGGAAGATCCAGTCTCTCCCACTCTCATTTTCAGGTCTGGTGAGGTAGGCAGACCTTAGCTGTGTGTTTAAAGATCTTTCTGTGGCTCAAGATATTTCCTGCTTCCCTAAACCAAAACAGAAGAGTCTGAAATCTTTTAGGTTGTAAAAGAACACCAGAGGAAACCTGAGGCTGATCCACTGCATATTATCAGCTCCCCACAGCTGATGTTTATGGTGGAGCTCCAATTTGGAAATCACTTGTTTCCAAACCCAGAGTTAACAGAAACACATGACCTGCTGTAATGATTGTGGACTGGAAGAAAGTGACATGGTCTGATGAGTTACCCCTTTACACTTTTCTCTTCTCTGGCTGCTTTCTATCCACATTGCTCCCAACCGTCTGCAGTGACAGTTCTTGAGGAATGGCCCAGTTGGTTTAAATGAGTTTAACAGCTTTCTCAGAAGGACTGAAGCTGCTCTGAAGCCTTAAAGGCGGTGCAGCTCATTAGTATGGATCCTTATGTTGTCTTGACTTATCATTATTTTATTTGTGTTTATCTTTCCATTTCTACTGTAAATTATGTGATTGAAGTGTTTTGTTTTGTTTTCATTTCACAAATGACAGCGTTAATGGATAATTATGGCTGGTTATTAGTGTGGAGTTAGTTTGAAGATACTGTCTGTTTCAATGTGTTTTTCACATTCAGTTTACATCCTATATCAACTAGTCTGAGTCAGTTTTTCTATTAGTTTCAGTGTCAAAAAGGCATGCAGCACAAGAGTTTATATACAATAGCCTCTTTCTGGCAGACTGGAAATTCACTGGTTGACCCTCTGTTTACTGGGGTAATTCTGCAGTGAATTTGGTGATGCGTGTTCACACCGTACACAGTGAAATAGATCAGGTAGTGCTTTTACATGCACACAATATTCCAATCTTAATCAGATTTCTGCGGTTATCTTATTAATCATTTGGTAAACAGCCTATTCTGATTTCTTAGATTGGAGTAGTGTCTGCAAATCCGATTCAAAAATCGTGGAGAGCTGGATTTTAGCTGATTAAACAGATTTCTCAGTGCATGTATACACCTGATTTCTTTCAGTTTTCTCATTCTGTGCATGCACTCTTCCTGTCAAGCTGTATTTGTCTCTGATCAAAGGCTGAGCAAACAGTATAAATCAGTGTGGCGAACTAGCAGTGACTCAACATACTACCTGCCATGTTTTAACTGCTGTATATACCGTGGACCAGGCTTTCACTCTTTCACATGTGCTGTGTGAGTGTGAGCTCGTTAATAGAGAGCAGTTTGAATCAGTAAGAGATTTTTATTGATCTTTCTTTGTTGATCAGAATATGGATTCTGATCTATTGATGGATTCATAACAGATCGTGTAAATGCAGCCACATCAGTGAGGCTTACATTATTCATAATTCTGCTTTCTGGACACCTGTTTGGTTTCCATTATTAGGATCTATTATTATGCTATTATTAGACTCAGGTGCTTGTACACAGTATTTGAGAACAAACACACTCTTTTCTGGCAGAAATAAAACACCTCCATCAGGTCTTAGAGCCGGCAGAGACATGATGCTCATGCTGGATGCTCCATTACAGCTCTGGATTGAGCAGCGCGGTCAGCTATGTAATGGGATAGTTTAATGCCTTAGAGAAAAGGAGGAAAATGGATTGAATTTGAGTTTTAAAAAAAGAAAGTTGATTCTTCCTTCATCTGGCAGGTTGTGTATGACCTTTTCACCCTCTGCAGCACTCTTTCCCTTGTTTTTGCCCCAGACAGTGCAGTTTGGGCAGCGGTGTTTGGCTGTAAGCAGATTAAGCTCCGGGTTTTGAAGGAAGTGAAGGCTGGTGCGTCTCTCCTTTTTAGGCAAACAGCTGGAGAGAGAGGTCAGGAGTCAAGAGGTCAGGGTAACTTGGCTGGCAGGGACAGACTGTAGATTCCTGCTGCCCATAAAGGAGAAATCAGAGGCACTGCTATAGTTAGACTTGTATTTACAGACCTTCTGTTCCTCTGTTGAAGAGTTGTATTTAAATTCCTCCTTTATGAGTTCCATTCATATTGTTGCTGTCCAATAAAAAGCATGCATCGCCAAAGTGGTGACTTTACAGGAGAAAGCAAAAGTTATTCAAAGTGAACAAACATGGAGATACGTGTTGTCATTGGATAACAGAAGCTTTGTTTGAATGGAACAGCAGACTGCAGGCTCTGTATGAATGGAAGTCATACAAAAGCAGTACTGATTACTAATAACTTTCATTTATATAGAACCTACTAGAGTTAAATTACTTCAAGATGACTTCATATAGATCTTCATACAGTTAAATTACTCCTATATGACTTCCATGTATATAAAGCTCACTATTAATAAATTACTCCTACATGACTTCCATTTATGTATCTTATTTTATTTAAATTACCCCTATATGATCTATATAGGATATATAGGATGATTATACTCCTTCTATTCATGTAGAGCCTAATATAGCTAAATTATTCCCATATGACTTCTATTTAAGTAAAGCTTACTATAATTAAATGACTCCTATATGACTTCTATTCATGTACTGCCTCCGCAGATTTTATGTGAATAGTTGTAAGTTCACATAAAATCAGTGTTATTTTCATCATCCAATGTGAAAATGACTAAATCCTGAAATCTCAGGTAACCAGGTCGCTTTACTTACGTAAGTTAATACATCAGATGATTTTATTTACAGTGATGTGTTTTCAGATGTTCCATGCTCTTCCCGTGAAGTCACTGAAATTGGCTTTATGAAATTTGCTATTTATGCTATCAGCCTGACCACACGACACAAATCACACCAGCTCAGCTCTCCAAACACAACACGGCAGAAATTAGTCCTGAGTGTATAACAAAATAGCTCATATCGACCTTGCCGCAGCTTTTCTTGTTTCTAATGTCAACATGGCTGGGATTTATTGGTGTGGAAGTTTCTCATGTTCTGGAGGCTGACGTCAGTGAGTGTGTGTGTATGTGTGTGTGTATACAGTGATATTCAGGCCTGTAAAAGCTTTATTCTGTAGAGTAAATAAAGTTACAGACAGGTCACTATATGGTAGTAAGTGTAGCTGGCACTGACAGATTGTAAAATGTGCCACACATAGTTCTCTCTCTCTCTCTCTCTCTCTCTAATAAGAAAAAATAGCATTACATATACTTTTTGTTTAGTTTTAAAACAATTTTTTTGGAGAGCTTGTCCATGTACATGCCCACAAGCGACAACACGAGGAGCCTGAAGCACACCCACAAGACACAAATTTGAGGTGATGTAAGTGACTTGTTGCCTGCTAGTGTGAACGCAGGGTCACACTCTTGCTCACACTCACAGCCTATCTAGAACTTTCAGAAGGACTAGAGTGATGCTTTTTTGAGAAACTAACTAAATAAATGATAAATATATTCAAGCGTAACATGAAAAGCTGGGGTTAATTGTTAAATATACCTCTATAATCAGAAAAGATAAAAGAAACCCGATCATGTGCCCAGATATTTTCCTGTATTTCTTCTTCACCCGTTACTTGATGTGATTTTTCCGTCTGAAATGAAACCTTCTCGTATTTCAAACCTGTCCTGTGTGACCTTCGACCGCCACCATCTTCATTGCTCAAACTCGGCAGCGATGCGCAGATCTGTCTCCAGGCGTGCGGTTTTATTAAGAGACGTGGCTCGGCCAGTACTTGTGCTAAAGTGAGATCATTTGGTCGGGAAGAGAAACAAACCTTCATGTGGGTTTAGACCTTCAGCTGGAGGAGCTGTGGAGGAACGCCAGACTAAGACTGAACCTCCACACACAGCAGGCGGACAGACTAAGACCGATTCTCTGTAGAGGAGTGATCGGGTTTATTGAGAACTCTCTAAACAGCTCTTAGCTTTTCTCTGTGACCTTTAACTATAGTTCCTTGATCATTTTAAAGGTGAAGCCCAGTGAGGTTCTAAAGTTTCTTGGCATGATTGAGTGTTTGAGATGAGTACTCAGAGTGGGAGGTTGGTGTGAAATTGAGAAACTTACGAAGCTGGATTTCTTTACGGTGTTGGTGAATGGAAACAGATGAGGTTCACCATGACTACAACAAAAATATATCCATTTTATTTACTATTCAAACCCTCCAGTGAACCTATATGTTTTGTCTCTGTTTTATGTGGAATGTTAATGTAAAATAATGGCAAATGTGAACAAATTTGTTTTCTTTGGGCACTATTTTTTTTGTCACACATCACCCTGCAGCATGTATCCTTCCACCAGTTTAACGATATGCAGATTTTCGAATGGAGCATTTAACGCTAACTTCATGACTTCATGTAAGTCACTCTAGCAATGTTAGTGCCTCCTGTTGTAAACTAAAGAAGCACACAACAGGTACCACACATGCCCTCTTTGATTGACTGAATCTGGGGTCAGAGACTTTATCATAATTCTCATAATACTGATTTTACCAAACTCTTCCTTTAAGCTGTCATTTAGTTTTTTGTCCTTCATCATGTTTGTTTCTGTAATTGAGCCATACGTTTCTTCTGAGCTCACTCACACGCCAGGCAGCGAAAATATTAACTCAGAGTGGAGGGTCCCGTGCTGTGGGTTCGCCACTGAAGCTGCGGGACTGCAGCGGGGGTCTGGGGAGGGGGGTTGATTGGGTGCTCCGCAGATTTCAAGTTTCTCTGTTTCTCTCTGGGTTTTTATAGAGCTCATAAAGCATGCTGCAGGCTGTAGGCCACAGAGACTTTGATTTGGCTCAGCACATCTGGAGTGTGTGTGTGTGTGTGTGTGTGTGTGTGTGTGTGTGTGTGTGTGTGTGTGTGTGTGTGTGTGTGTGTGTGTGTGTGTGTGCACGTGTGTGTATACAGACTGTATATCAAAAGTTTGGGGACACATTGCCGTTCTTTGAAATGTGAATTTTCTCACTGTTTACTTTTATATATAAACTCCATGGAGGTCTTGTCAAATCACGCACCCACATTTCTCCAGGGTGTATGGGATGTGTGAGGCCTCGATTCATAAGTGTCTCTGGAGGCCCCCTGCACTCAGACAATTCAGATTAACTGCCCAATGTGAAAATATATATTCCTTAAATGACACAGTACTATAGAGGTTTTCCTAATGAAATTATTTAAGAGCATTCCTCTCAGCAGTAGGTGAGATTTAATGTAAATATCACATTAGACACAGATGAACTTAAATAGATTACACAAGAAACTTTGAAGATCTTGTGCTAGTTTGGAGAACCAAACCCAATTCCAGTATTCCTGGATGCCCTTAGTCAACATTTTTTTTTTCACCCCAGATGGGACTCGAACCCACAAAAAAAAGCTTAGGAGGCCAGAGCTTTATCCATTAGGCCACTGGGGCTGAATTATATATAGTTCAACATATAGTTCAAATCCATCACCAGCCTTCCTCATTTAACATCATTAAGCACTGATTTACTAAAGAAAGAGCTATAAACAATACAAGACCAGGCTGGTGACCATGGATGGTATTTTGTCCCAGAAATAATTGTGATTTACAATATTATTAAATTATTAAATATTATTATGATGCATTTACACACGTCAGCATACTGGCTCATTCACATGAATGGGCTCTCCTTTCTATGAAAAACACACAGAGGTCAGCAAAAACTATGGTAGTGTCCCTCAATCATACAATAAGTCAAAGTATTGAGACGTAATGTACATAATAATGTAATTATCATGACAGGCTTATACACATCAGTGCCACTTTGTCATTACGGTGATGAACAGCAATAAGCAGGTGGAAGAGTAAAGCGAGGGAGCAAAAAAAGACTAAAACAGAACTTCATATATCTCCTCAGTCCATATCTCACTGTTTATATCCCAATATATAAGTATATATCCATATCTCTAAATTGCCCGGCCCTATTCAGATGGAATCGCTCTCGTATAACATGGGACGGACCACCTATTTTTGTTATATAGTGCTGGACAACACACAAGTTAACCTGCAGGTTTCAAATGCTGAAAAACCTGCCATGGAAATGAGCTCATAAGGCTAATGTGGATGTGTACACACACACACACACACACACACACACACACACACACACACACACACACACACACACAGTATGTCAAACATTTAGAGACATCTACAATCATACATTGTGTGTCTGTGTATATGTGTGTGTGCGCGCGCACGTGCATGTGTGTGTGTTAGCAGGAATTCCCCAGTGCCACACAGCGCTCATCTGCAGCTCAGTAAAGTGTGAGAGTGTGTGAGTGAGGACAGATGAGTGAGAGTTCTCACTCCTCTCACATTCTTTTGTTCTCCGCATGTTCAGACAGACATGGACAGATTGACTTTGAGGCAGAGAAGAATGTTTGATTGTGGTGTGTCTGAGTGTGTGTGAATAAACTCTGCTAATTTGCTCCAGTTTGCTAAAACAGACGACAGATCAGACCTCAGCAATTCACTCACAGCCAACCTCTCAACTGTGCCAAGAACATTTAAGTTGGACTTGGTAAAAAAAAAAATGCTAAGCTGGGTATGGCTATGCTGCTACTTTACCCAAGTATGTGTTCCAGATTCAAATCATTCATTTAGTGTGAGAAACCTCCATGATTAGATCTATTTTGAAGGGTTTGATGCATACATGTAGCACTGTTTAGTCAGGATACAGAAAACCATTACATTACAACCAAAATTATTACATTTACAGTGAAAAAGTGAGATTACAGGTGAATTTTAAAAATAGGGTAATTACTAGTGAGGAGTATGTTACAGATAAATACAGATGAAGATTCTAGTTAGGGCCACCAAATAGATCAGAATCCATGTTCTCAATCACAACTATTTCTATTTCAGCTGAGGTTGGAATATCAGAGAGTTATATTTCAGTTCTAAGAGAGGCAGTGTGTTGAGCTGAGAGTCAGTGTTAGTCTGTGTTATATTTCAGTTCTAAGAGAGGCAGTGTGTCGAGCTGAGAATCAGTGTTAGTCTGTTGTATTTCAGTTCTAAGAGAGGCAGTGTGTCGAGCTGAGAGTCAGTGTTAATCTGTTGTATTTCAGTTCTAAGAGAGACAGTGTGTCGAGCTGAGAGTCAGTGTTAGTCTGTTGTATTTCAGTTCTAAGAGAGGCAGTGTGTAAAAAATAAATAAATGCTTCATTTCTCTTCTTTCATTTTCTGGCCTCACATATTCTTGTCTCATCTCTTTTCTCTTTCCAGTCTCCTTGTCTATTTTCTTCTATTATTTCATCTTTTTCTTTTCCCTTCACTTTTCTCCTATCTCTTCTCTTCTCTTCTCTTCTCTTCTCTTCTCTTCTCTTCTCTTCTCTTCTCTTCTCGTCTCTTCTCGTCTCTTCTCTTCTCTTCTCTTCTCTTTGTTTTATTCATTTTTCTATTCTACTTTCTTATTGTGTTGTCCTTTCTTTTCCACCTCTCACTGATCATCTATTTTTCTTCTTCACACTTTCCCTCCTTTTCTCTTCTTTTTTTTTCTTTTATTGACTGTATCCAGATGTGAATTGTGTTGTTTTATTGTTTCATATCACACAGAAATAAACTGACTGTAAAGATGTGGGAGGGAGTTTGCACTTTGGTATAAATTGCCTGTTGAATAACGATGATGTTCCTGCTTCAGCCTTTTCTTTGTTAGTCGTTCTCCTCTGTTTGTATTAAACAGTTTTTAAACATTAGATACAGAAATCTAAGCACTATTTAGACCCCTCCCCCCCCAGACACTAGCGGTGTTGCTTTAGGAGTGGGTCTGGCAGTTATGTGTGTGTAAATATCTCAGCTCAGGCCAGGAGATTTTCCTGGAGTGCTGCTGCAGTGAGGGTGAAAGTGTGTGTGCCATGTGCCGGAGCAGCTGCTGTTCTGCTGTTCCAGCTGCCATCTACATCTACATCTACATCTACATCTACATCTACATCTACATCTACATCTACATCTACTCCTCTCCTCTCCTCTCCTCTCCTCTCCTCTCCTCTCTCTCCCTGCTCACTCTCCCTGTCCTCTCCCTGTCCTTACCTCTCCCTGTCTTCCCCTCTCCCTCTCCCTGCCCACCCCCCAACTTTTCTCTTCTCTTCTCTTCTCTTCTCTTCTCTTCTCTTCTCTTCTCTTCTCTTCTCTTCTCTCACTGTATGTGAATATGGAGCCAGTGCAGGAACTCCACTAACTTGTTAGCTGTGCGGGTTTGGAGCACTTGTCTGTTATTGTGGAGGAGCGATTGCCCAGAGATGGTATGAATTTACCACAGCATGTGTTTAAAATCAGAGAACAGAAAGCCTCACTGCAACACTTATCATGTCTATTCTCACCTTAAAGCCTTACTTCAGATTTCAGCCTTTGCCTCTAATGTAGTTTACCAGCCAAGACATGCTTGATGCTTAGTTTCACAGTGGAGGAGGAGAGAGAAATGGAGAAAACGGAATGGAGAAAGATGAATAGCGCGCAAGAAACATGTAGATGGATAGGTAAATGCATTGATGGACAGACAGACAGATGGAAGGACGGATATGCAGACAGAGCCAGTGTGTAGAGCCGAGAGTCAATGTTAGTCAGTTTATTACAGAGCTGTAATTGTTGTCTCATCTGTCCAAAGGACATTCTTGTAGAAGCTTTGGGGCTTGTCAATATATATTTGCTCAAAATCCAGTCTCGCTGATTTCCTCCTTGGTCATCTTTCATTAAGTCGGCTAAATCAACCCTTCGCGTTATCCATCTCTTCAATTTGTTAGCAATTTTCTTCTTGCTGCCACATCCAGACAGGTTAGCTGCAGTCCACAGACCTTAAAGGTCTGAACAATATGTGCAGCTGTAGTAACAGGAACATGGGGATGGCCTTATAGTCTTGAACTTTTTTGTCTTTTCTTTCTAACCTCCTGAGACAACTCTCTCCTTGCGGTCCATGTTCAGTGTTACCACGCTGATACCATGATACCAAACAGCAGAATGACTTTTAAAATAGAAAGACTGACTCATTACAAGTTTGAAAAAACCTGTGATGCTAATTTCAGAAATCAACTTCCTTTAACATGCCCTTATGGTCAATTTATTATCTATATGTTTTAGTGGTACCATCATTATTAGAATTATTAGAATTTTTCTTTCTTAGAATATTATTTTAATTATTCTGTTGATCCACAATTCAAAAGCAGTGTCAGATGTTCATGTTGGTTGATATTCAGAAATGTTTTGTTTTCTATTACTTTTGTCAGTTTCAGATTATTTCTCTGACCGTTATGGCTTTTTCTTTCATTAACAGCAAGGTGCAAAGAATTATGTGTTTAGATGGATAGACAAATAGACAGATAGAGGATGAACAGATGTCCATCAGTGGAGGATGGGTTCCTCTCTCGAGCCTTAGTTCCTCTCAAGGTTTCTTCCTCCTTGCCTGAGAGAGTTTTTCCTTGCCACTGTTGCTTGCTGGCCGCTCAATTGAATTTCTGTAAAGCTGCTTTGTGACAACTACCTTGTTGTAAAAAGCGCTTTATAAATAAACATTGATCAATTGATTGACTAATGTACAGATAAATAGATGGATGGATGTATTTAAGGATAGATGACTAGATGGAGGGATAGACAGACAACAAAAACAGTACAACAATAAGGGCAACAGAAAAACAGTTTGACTGGTATACAGTGAACAGTGAACACTAAATAAAGGAACAGGTGTAAGAAATAATAACAGGTGACAATGACATGATAATAAACAATTGTGTAAATCTAAACATACGCTAATTATGATGTAAAAGCAGATTGTTTGTCTTTTCTCTCATGATTGATCCTGTTTGATGTTGAACAGCGGCCCTACAAAGGCCCTAATGAGATCAGCCTCAGTCACTTTCATCCTGTGTATTTGGTATCCTATCTGTGTGTGTGTATGCATGTGTACAGCTGTTTAACCCCCCCCGGTGCAGTACTGTACCAAAGCCGGACCACCTAACAGATGAACACAGAGAGTGTGTGAAAGAGTGTGTGGTGTGTTTGATGTGATTCAGAGAGACGAGCTGTTGTCCTGACCACTGTTTGATCTTTTATCTTCCACCCTGTGGTGCGAAACCCGCAAACAAACAGGAGTGCAGCCCGACAGATGAGACCATGAAGATCTTCAGCTTCAAAAACCCACCACTTGCTTTACAGATGAGTGTCTGTTACTAGTATAGCATTAGCATCTTAAAGGCTGGAGGTTAAAGCTCTGTTTGAGCCTCATGGTGCTTTTCGGTATGGGTACTGACCCCAATCCAGATCTCTCCCTACCCTGGTCAGTAGGACTGGGTACCGAAGTCAGTACTTGTAAGATTGTCAGTCAAAATGCATGTCAAATAAAAAATTTACATAGAGTCGAGCTGACCGATCTCAAGTGTGATTGTATCTTTTTGAAACTTGATGCAGACCAATGCTCTTTGCAGTGTTTGTAATGTGAAATGCAAAGCTGCCAGCACTCACCTGAGCAAACGCCTGAGTGAATCATATTTGCCATCCTGAAAGTCACTTTCCCCGTAACAGCTGCTGTTAATGTTAACAGCACGCCTGCTGCGATGCCTTTGAAGCATGCAGGTGAACAAGAGATTAAGTACCAAAGTTTACCCATAATGTGGAATACAGTTCTAGTGCTGCTGAAGTCTTTTACTCTGTTTATTCTAATGCAAGAGAAAAAACTTGCTCGAGACTGTTGTGTCTGTTGTGTGAGGATCAGAACACCACTAACAACACAGAAAGTGTATCTTTATTACTTTATATGAAAATGGCATTTCATCAAGCAACACTTCACATTCATGTGTAAAATGTTCTTTAAAAAAAAACAACTACATTTTGGAATGTAGAAAGAACCAGTTTGTTTTTTTTTTACTATTCTTGGAATTTAAAAAGCACATCCCATAATGTTGTTAGTTGTTAGTCATTCAGTAGAATGAAGCTGGTGTTTAAACTCTGTATTACAGTATTGAAATTCTGCTAGAAACTAAAGCATTAAATTCTAAACTAAAGCAGGAGAATTCTATCAGATATATCTGTGTAGATTCAGATAATCCAGATTATCCAAGATTCACCATCAATACAGTTAGGAATCAACTAGTCACACTGATTGAATATGGTTCAGCCCTTTGCTTGGCTTTAGTTTTGGTCTTTCAAGTAAAAGAATAACAACAGTGTGTGTGTGTGTGTGTGTGTGTGTGTGTGTGTGTGTGTGTGTGTGTGTGTGTGTGTGTGATTGCCCACATTGTCCCTGATTTGATAATAAAACACATGTAATCAGTTAAAGTACAGCTCTGTAAAAGAGCAATGCTATTTAGCTTTTGGCTTTATTCTTAGTTATGTTTTCCAAATGATCGCGTCATGCCCAATTATGAAGACCCCCTAACGTGAAGATTGTTAGCTGACACCCCTAACACACACACACACAAACACTTACACATACACACATACACATATATACACACACACACACAGTCACATCAGTCCAGCAGCATTTTTAATGGGCCTCAACGCATCTCCCTGCAGGGTTTCCATTGTCAGCACTGCCTTCCAAGTGTGAAAGATGTGATCTATTACAAAAACAAAAACACAACTTTGCCCATCTTTGAACACAGTCGGAATATTATTACAGCCAACTCGCACATGTCTCCTCAGTTATACGGGAAAGAAATGGAACTGATGAAGGCTCAAATATTAGTCTTATGTCTTAAAAGTCTAAAGCGAAACCTAAACTGGATTAGGTTGGGGCTATTTGAGGTTATCTAAGGTTAGCAACTGAGTTATAGTTGTTTTTGGTTAGTTTGTGTCAGTGTGGGTTAGAACAAGTTTAGTGCAAGTTAACTGGTTAGTTTGGGTCATCCTGGGCCTGTTTGGGTTGGTTAAGGTTAGTTTATTATTTAGGATTAGTTTTAAGTTTTGGTAAATTTCCAATTAATTTGGTTTACTGGGTTTAGTTTATTTTAGTTTGGGTTATGCTTAAGCTAATTTGGGTTAATTTTTGTTGGTTAGTAGTTATTTAAAAGAAAGTTAAATTAAATTTGAAGTAGTTGTGGTTAAATTCGATTACCTAGGGTTAGTCGATAGTAGCTTGGGTTAATCAGGTTTGATATGGTTAGTCTGTGGTAGCTAGGGTTAGTTTGGGTTATTTGGACTAAAATTAGCTAGTCTAGGTTAACCAGAGTTAGTAGACTTTAGTTTGGATAAGCATGGGTTAGTTACTTTAACTAAAACACTTAAATTAGCCCACAGAGTTTAAATGAGCAATTGAGTGGCAGGTGTTACCAGTAAACTTACACTGATTAACTCTGGTGTTGCTGTGATTTAGGGTCGTGCAAGCAAGGTAGATGAAGGAGATGTAATGTTCATTCTGAATGGTTCCATGGCTGAGATCATTTGGACCAGATTTAATACCACACAATTTAAATTCAGCACAGGAGAATTACAGAATAAAATCTTTTGACAGAAAAGACCATTTTCCCCTCTTAGATCACAGTAAATTCACCACAAAACAATAGATAATAGAAGAAACTCTTGAAATTGAGTCGTGACAGCTGACTTGGTGAGAACAGCACAACCTTCTGAGTCTGCAGTAGGATGACTTTGATGATGGTGATGATGATGACGAAGGATCTCCACATCCGCCGCTGACCCACTGTCTGTAGTGTAAGGAAGCTGCCAAGGTGCATTAGCAGGTTGCCAGGTTTTGTCATGGTCACTGATTCTCTGCAGCATGCCTGCCGCCCCTATCCTAATTAGAGCTGTATTGTTCAGCAGCACCTGGACATGAACCTGGCAACTGTACACCATCAACATCCTGTGTGTGTGTGTGTGTGCGCGCGCGTTGGTTTTTTATCCTCTTCAGAATTTTATCTGAATGTTCTTTTTTCCCTGCTCCTCTGGTCTGGATCCTCTTCTGTGTAATAGAAAAATAGTTTTCTTTTATATGATGTTTTATGGGTTTGTGAGTCATGGATTTATTGCATCACAAAGTATCAATCATGTGTGAGCGTGTAGCCAGCATCACGCTCATTCAGGCCGAAATCTGGAACACATGTTTTTGGGAATGATCACCGAAAGCATTGTTTCAGTAGTGAAGGATGAAAGGTTTTGTTGGGTTTTTTTTTTCAGATCTGAGAAAAAGATCTCAGAAAGTGGAGGATTGTGAATATCATTCTCTTACTTTTCTGCAGAACTGGAGTTATCATCACTAAGGGATCCACAATCTGCTCTTTACGTTATAATCACTTTTGCAGAATCAGCGTCTGCCATACAGTGTCTCAGACCTTGTGAGACAAATCGCTGAGCAAAGTTACAATCAACTCACTTCACTTTCAGTTACAATCTTAGAATGTGTTTCTACTTGTTCCCTTTTTGTCTCCAAACCTTTGACCACGTTTGGCCAGTTACATCTGATTGGTCACACTGGCCTGTCTTAGTGCAATTTGGGCCACGTAACCTTTGCTCCAGTACATCTTTTCCAGATCTATTGCCATCCTCTTTACCCAGAATGCCCTGCAGCGGGTAGCATGGCGTGAACTGCATGTGGGATTTGCCTTTGAAGTCTCACCTTTGGAAGTGAGTCTCTTCCCCCTGCAGCTGTAAATCACTCTGCGAGCAGAGCTTCTCCACCCGGCCAACGTTAATCTCCCATCCCGCTCTCACTGCAGTCTGATGGACAGATGCTCAGCTTCTCACTCTCTCTTTCTCTGTGTATGTCTCTTGCCCATATGAGCAGTGAGATGTTGTCAGTCGTGTCTCATTCCTCACATGCGCGAATCTCCGTGACTGACGGATTTTCCACTACCTCAGTCTGTCCGCAGTCGGATTCGCTCTGTTCTGACCAGGCTTAGATCAGAATGATGCAGAGGCTCTGTATCCTTGAGTTACATGCACTTTAAACACAGACTGAACGCACAAATCTGAGACTGGGAGGTTGATCGTGCCCAAAACAATGTTCATATTGGCCTCATTCACCAGTATCTAAAAATATTTCTAGAGAAAAGTCCAAACAAACAGTCTACTTTAGATTCATCACGTGTATTTAATCCACAGCTCTGTTTTGTTCACAGCTCTGCCCTTATAATAACAGATTTTGTTTTCCTTGTTAACGGAACAAAACCTGTATAAGAAAACGTCAGCGAATGTCAGTAACTCTGTGAAAATTTTTTAAAGACACATTTTTATTAAGATTGGGTTGTAAATAAGTCCCAGTGATTACAACGCACGACAGACACTTTTAATTTATTCATAATTGAATCGTAAAATACAATATGGCCATTTTTATGTCACTTACAAAATAATATATTTTGCTATATTATTTATAATTGTAATCCTTAATATTAGTGCACACAGTAGATTTGAGGTCATCTGGTGTACCACCCTGGGATGCTTCATGTATCACCAGTGGTGCACGTGCCATAGTTTAGGAACCACTGATCTAGATCACTTAAAGAACACTTACATTCATCCCACCTGAAATGCACGTCCAGTTTCTGAGCTGATGAAGAGGAATCGCTGTCATCATTGCAGACTAATCACTGGCCCACTGAGAGCTTTATTTCACCTTGCTTTTGCATGGAAACTTGGACCTTGACCAAGCTGTTAATCTCTTCCCTCGTTATTTCCACATCCGGACGCTGCTTTAGTTCTGCCTCCGCGCCTCGCTGCCCTCGGCACTCCTGGACACATTAGTTCTGGACGTGTCATTTCCCTGCCTCATCATTAGGAACGTCTGACAGCAAGATGGAGCTCTGCTGCACAGCTGTCTAATCCTGCTTTACTCTCATATGCAACTCCTGCTACACCGTGTGTCTCTTGGTCCACCGTGTTCTACTGTGCTCCGTCGTGTTCTGTGATTTCCATCCTATAAGTCGCATCATGTTCTGAATGACTTCCACCATGTTCTGAATCTCCCGTTCTAGGAGCTCCACTGTGCTGTAATGTGAGGTATTGGCTTGGAGGTACTGCAGTGATGGGCTCTGCCCTTCAGTCATAATTGTGAAAGAACAGCCCATTATTCCCCATTTATCAGCATTACAAGCAACATTAGGTGGTATACAGCTTATATTAGTCCCATGGCTGCACACACCGCCATAGGTGTTAAGCTACTTACCTACCCAGCAGCACTTCTGATGGGTATTGCTCTGTTTTAAACCCACAGTGTTTGTGTTTAGTGTACTTATGTGAGATTTGATGTGCCATGTGAATAACAGCGTGAAATCTCCAGCATTTTGCTATTTCATTTTATCATTTATGACTTACAACAATAACAAATGAAATATAGTTTAATGTAAACTTTGTCAGCTCCTATTCCCATAAAGGAGCACTTTGAAGTTGTTGCTAATTACAGAAGATGAGGATTTGGCTTGAACAGTGGTTACAAACACAATAAAAACGAAAGAAAGGAGAAGATCTGCATCCGTGGTTAAAGTAGCTATCCACCACCTCCCAAAGAAGAGGACTATTGTAAAATACCTGTGGTTGACACGTTCTTCTGTCTGATCTTACCATTCTGTGGAGGGGAACCCAACATCAGAACATCCTTAGCCAGCTAAATCTGTTTCACTGGATCATCAAAAGGGAGTTATTACCTGGGCAAGGATGTTTCCCCTCCACAAAATGGTAAAGGCTGAGAGATGGACATTTGGGTGGATGTTTTGAAATGACTACCATAGTCCTCTTCTTTGGAAGGCAGTGGATATAAGATATCTAGCTGTATGGTTCTCCATATAGGTGTGGCAAAACATATCAAACCATCATGTTTCACCATATTTTATGCCTCCCATCGTGTGTTCCACCATTTTTCATGACCATTCCTGAGTTCCATCACATTCTGTGAATTTCAACATGTTTTATGCCACCTACTTTAGGATTTTCACGATGTACGTTATCTACAGTAAACATGTGGAATGAGATCTGTGGAGTCATTTCTTCACTTATTTCAGTAAAAGTGAGTCCAGTGCTGTTGTGGTGAGGGGTTGTCTAGGCAGAAGTGTTGCTGACTGTGCTTCTCTCCGGCTCAGAGACGTTTGTGCAAGTTTGACAGAAGTGATGAAATAATAACAAACATCGCCACTTTTTCTCTCCGCAGAGTTTGTGTGTGCGCGTGTTTGTACATGTGTGTGTGATTGGCTGGATCTCAGCAGGCCTCTTCCAGCCCAGTGTGCGTTTATAAAGCAGTAAACTCTGGTGGTGCAGTGCAGTGCCCTAATCTGCAGGTTGTGAGAAGTTGTTTATCTGAAAAGCGACAGCTAAAAGACAGAGGAGACGGAGAGAGATCCCAAAAATCTTCTATGCAGTAATCGCCCAACTTATCCCAGTGCACAACAGCTCTTACTGCGGCCAAGTGCAGTTCCAGTAAGCTCATGGCTGTGTATGTGTGAGTGTGTTTCTTAGTTTACTGGCACAGGTCGTTCCCTCCGCCGCCCCCTAGAGGAAATGTTATAATACCAGCACATACAAACCCAGAGTGCACACCCAGAGCTCACACTTACCATCTAAAGTATGTGAGTGACGGCACTGCAGAAAGAGCACTCCTGCTGCTGCAAATGAATCGGATGTTTAATTGACGTTCTGGTTTTCACAGTGTAAAGAAGCACAGATTTACTCTCCACGCACATCACTGTTCCCACATTTCCTGCCTACACTCCTTGCCTTTCTCAGGCCCGATAGGACGAGGAAGAGGCTCAGCAGTTAAAGTGATAGTTCAGCTATCACACCAGCCATGCTCCTGGAGAGCTATCTTCCTGCAGGTTTCAACTCCAGCCTGAATCTAATACACCTCATTTATCCAATCAGGGCTTTCTGAAGGATGTAATTTGTTGGAGCTGGTGGGGTGGATTAGGGTTATAGCTAAAGTCTGCAAGAAGGTATCTCTCTGTGAGCAGGGTTGGTGACCCCCTGCTCCCCACAGGTTGATTAATGGGGTGCTTCGGATATGGCTGTTGTTGATATTAGCAAACCTAATGCTTCAATTTCTCTCACTTCAGATCTGCTGATTTTAGAACCTGGAACACAGGAAACATTTAAACGTGCTCTGTACTGCAGTTCAGTACTCACAGGACACACTAAGCTTAACTAACAGATCACACAGCCATGTCCTTTTACAGGTTTGTTTATTCCATTAGTGTGAGATGGAACAGGACTAATTACAGAGGGATATACAACCAAATCCGAAGACCATTCAGTCTGCAGTTATTACTGTCCCACACCAGAGACTCATACTGGTTTAAAGGTACCATTGTGAGATTGTAGAAACTTTACATAATACCGTTTACACTAGATTAAAAACTATTCTACATTTATTAGTCAGGCTGTAAAATATAAACACACACCACAAATTCATACTGGATTAAAGCATTCCATATTTATTACTTTCAGACTATAAATAGGGCACATTGCAGATTCTTACTGGTTTAAATTATTGGTGTCAGACTGTAAAACTACACATAAGGCATATTTGTACTGCTTTAAATCGTTGACGTATTGTAAAACTGCAGCTGATGTAGATTCATGTTGCTTTAAATTGTTCAAGTGTAAAACCTTCAGATCAAAAAAATCTGATTAGTGTAATTCATTGCCATCAGATTGTAAAACTGCACATGATGAAGATTCATACTAGAATAAAGTTATTGCTGTCTGATTGAGAAGCTACACATGCTGCAGATTTACATTGGATTAAAAATACTGCTGTCAGACAGTAAAAGGGACACATTCTGTAAATTCATACAAGATTTAATTTATTACTGTCAGGTTGTTAAACTGCACACAAGGCAAGATCACACTCATTATTACTGGCAGGTTCAGAAAGCAGACACACACTGCATTTTAATGATGATTTAAATGATTTCTCTCAGACTATGAAAGCTGCACACCCTGCAGATTCATACTGGGTAAACATTGTGTTCAGTCCATCACCACTGCACACACTGCAGAAAATTATAAATTTTACACACACTGCATATTCATACTGCTTTCAATCCTTTCTGTCAGATTGTAAAAACAACATCCCACAAATTCATACTGGGTTACGATTATTTACTGTCAGGCAGTACAGACTACATGCACTGCATCATGCTGGTTAAATAGGTGCAGATTCATACTGGGTTAAAACCACGTCAGTGAAAACCCGGTGATTGAAATGTCAGTGCAGAGCTGATGCAGCTGCAGCAGGGCTTCAGTCTATCTATGAGATGTCACTCTTCATCCTGAAGCTGAGGCTTGTGCCCTGCTGTGCTGTTGACAGAGCGACTGTGTGGATGTGTTAATGCCTGCTGCGGTGAGCGTCTGCACACACACACAAATGCACACACACACACACACACACACACACACACACACACACACACACACACACACACACACACACACTGCAGCATGTGCGGGCCAGCCATGACTGTGGCAGGAACAGCTGCAGTGGCAGCGCTGGTGGAGGGCGTGATTTGTTAGTGTGATGGATTTTGCGTCGTGGCAGATTCACTTCCTGTGGGACACAACAGACAGGAAATCCCTGCCAAAGAGAGAAAGACAGCAACACCTGGGACTCACACACACACACACACACACACACACACACACACACACACACACACAGACAGACACACACACACTTTGGTGATCTTGGTGGAGATAACCAATGAATCCATGTGTAAGCACTGTGGTCAGTGCCAGAATAAGCAGTTGGTGGGGTTTCACATGCCTGGTAACCTTTATCTTCCTTCTGCAGTCTGGATGTCTTGAAGCACCTTGGATGAAAGTCTTCCATCCAAAGCTTTAACTGTAGATATGAGCTTCAGAGTTAATGTTAGGGTTACTCATCAAGTAGACATGAATCAAGGCAGCTGTACATCTGGTTCAGTCTAGAATATATCTAATGAGCTTCATAGTTTTACCTGAGAAGTGTGAACATTGAAATCTCTGCGTTTGATTCACACCTATGATGAAACTCGTTAAGGTCATGGAACTTGCTAAGGGCAGATCATGAAGCAACAGCTGCTCATGAAACAGCTGGTTGAAAGTGTGAATATAGATGGGTTTCCCTCTTTCAATTTGACCCTCACTCCCTCTCTCTCTCTCTCTCTCTCTCTCTCTCTCCCTCGCTCCCTCTCTCTCTCTCTTCTTTCTCTCAACTGCAAGGAGCTCTGCTGTTGTTTCTGGCTTCTCTGCTGCATCCTGTCAAAGAAATGGTGTGAGAGGTGTAATTCCGCTGGTTTATAACAAACAGATCCTCTTTTCTCGGTGTCTCAGTGACTCATTGCCTTTAGACATTGTTTTGGAGCCAGACAGGAACTGTGGAACTTTTATACATTTATGTGAGCATGGATGGACAATATCCACCTCTGCTTGTCTCTGTGGATGATGCTGTGGGTGATTAATGACTGTAATTGGCAGTTTGCGTCTGGAGCAGCAGCTGTGTAACCCTTTTGGGATGGGGTGTACCCGTTTTAGGCGCCAGTACACCCCATCCCAAAGGACAATGCACAGACTGATTGTCTAATGTGGCCCACCTCAACTTGTCCTGTTGTACAGAATTTAGCACTCAGTATATGCAGGTACCGGACTGGTTGTGTCCCTCATAAGTGAAATGAGAGCTGTGGATGGTTGGTTCCTGGGTACATTTTGGCATCTGTTGCTTTATGCCCTTACTTCATTCCTGTCTATGATCTTGGATTTAGGTCTGAGTGTAACTAGGATTAGTCCTTCGACTGCCCTTGGGTCCAACCCTAGGTTTCCCCTGAGTTTGTCTCTGGGTTTGGTTTTGGATTTACTTCTGGCTTTGCTTGTTGTTGCTGTCCTGGGTTTGAGCCTGGATGTATCTATTGGTCCTGGGTTCATACTGTATAAAAGTCACAAATGTCATCAGTAATCACTTACAAACTATTGTAAATTCTTGGGTTTGGCCATGGGTCCAACACTAGATTTGCCCTTCATTTGTATAGGGTTTTTGGGTTTATAATGCATTCAATTTTAGATTTGCAGTCCTGGGTTTAGCCTTGGATTCAGCTCTGGATCTGCATTAGTTTTGCTTCTGGGTTTTATACAGCCTCTGTTCTAGCTCTGGTTCTGGTTTGGTTCTGGTTTTACCTTTGCCCTAGGTTTGACCCTGGATTCACTTTGTTTGGCTCTTTGTTTGGCTTTGGTCCTGGGTTTGGATCTGGCTTCAACCACGGTTTTCCTCTGGTGGATTGAACCTGAATGTGCTCTTGGTTTTGCTCTGGGTCTAGGCTGATTTTCCCTTGTTTTTGGTCCGGGATATGGGTTTGGGCCTGGGTTTGGCCTAGAAGCTGACAATGCAGAGAATTGGAGCATCAGCTATCGTCAGTTGTTAACAGTTCTAGGTCTTCTGACATTAGACACGACGACGATGGTGATGTCTACCCAAAACTATGTATACACTTGCTAATTGTCTTGGTGTGCTCTTGTGTGTCTCAATATGTTCACAGTATAATCCAAATATAAGTGTGGTTTAGCAGTTTTGGTATTAGTCCCACACTTGCAGTGCATACACACTTTACTTGGGTATGTGCAAGTGTGTGTTTATGCTTGTGCACTGTGGGTTTGGAGGCATATTCCAGCTTAAGAGCATTTAAAATAAACTTTGAGGGCCTTTGAGGGCCAACAGACCAGCTGTGCTGCATCCCCATCAGCTTCACACACTCACACACAGAAATCGTGGGACAGAATAAAGTGGGAAACCCTTTAGCACATTGCTCTTAGCCCAAACACTCCATACACTGCTGACCCTTTGACTGGATGGGTGTCTCTCTTGGTGCAATGTCTTGTGCTTGGCCAGGAGCTGTGAGCTGAAATCTTATGATGATCTTCAGATGATGGTGCTGTTCTGTTTTACACATGGTTTAGCACAATAGTACGGATAGAGCTGCAGCATCAGAGGCTCCACCCACATTTCCTTGACCTGCTACAGCTACCAGGATTTTGTGAGCTCCTTTCTGATTGGCTGACAGGTAATGATAGAAAAAGTCTGAAACTGAGCTCTAGTCATAGTCAGCATGAAATTCCAGATCACTGTATAGAGCACAACTACAAGGAACAGAATTCAACAAGTAGTTCAGTAAGCTCATTGTTGTGCAACAGTAGACGGCATCACATACAGTGGCATGCAAATGTTTGAGCACTCCTGGTCAAAAGGACTGTTACTGTCAAGTTTGCACGTTGAAGATGTAATGATCTCCAAACAGCATTATGTGAAAGATGACACATTCACTTTGTATTTTAAGCAAAAACAATTTTTTACATTTTCAAAATAACCGAAAACGACAGCATCATGGCACAGAAGTTTCTCTGCATACCTTGTTAACCTTCTTTCACAGAAAGAAAAAAATGATCAAGTGATCTCTTGATAAACAACATGCTGATGCATAATATACATAATATGCATAATATATGTACACAACTGGGCAAAAGTTTCAGAACCAACATTGGGTGTTCTAAAACGTTTGATCAATATTGTACCTTTACTCACTGCAGCCAAAGAAGAATTGTATATTAAACAAAGTGTATCAGGCTTGTTTAAATGTTCTTTTGCAATCTTCTGATGCTGAATGATGTGGTGAGAGTGGAGAGAGACGTTTTCTTCTGATGACTCTTCCATTAAGGCCATTTTTTTTTCAGGTGTCGCTGAACTGTAGAAGAATGTATCACAACTACGGAGTCTGCTAAATATTCCCGAAGGTCTTTTACAGTCAAGCAATTTATCTTTCTAGCAATCGTACAAGCAGCTGTCTCAGAATATTTTCTTGGTCTTTCAGACCTTAGTTTGACCTCCACTGCTCTTGATAACTGCCATTTTAAATACATTATTAACTGAGGTAGTGGCTTAACTACCTAACTAATCTCCTGCGGGCCTCGAAAAAGTGCTAGGCAGCTGCTTAGAAGAACCCATGGCTGCTATTTTTTCTACAAGGTTAAAGTTTGAAATTTGCATCACCTGACCTTTTGTAATGATGATTGTCCTCAACAATTCATAACCCTAACAGGCTAATTAAGGTCTGAGACCTCATAGTCATAGTCATCTGAGTGTTAAAAGCTCCTTGGGTTTCCATACTTTTGCAAGGTTCTCCTTTCCATTATTCGCTCTAAAATTGTACAAAACGGAAAGTAGTGTTGCTTAAAATGTTGAAAACTGTGTTCCATTTTTAACTTCATGCTTTATGGAAATCATTTCATCTTCAGCTTGCTTAACTGTTCACAGTAATTTTGACCAGGAGTGATCCAGCTGTTGCCACTTCAACAAGAACCCTGAAAATAAATGACTGCAGAAGGCTGGTGGGTCTGATATGATACTGTGAAAATGCCTGAGCATCTGAACAGTAGGATAGTGAAGAGGACGAAAGGCTTATTCTTATATAAACATTTTTGTAACGATGTGAAAAAGGTGTTTCAGGGCAGTGAAAAGAGAGGGGTCCAGCTCCTTCTGATACTCTTTTATAGGCACAGCTCCATAAATCACGGTGTTAATAAAAGTACAATAATAAAAATAACCTGTTTTTTCCCTCCAGAGATCATTGATGACATCACTCACCTGGTGGACAAGACAGACAGCCGCATCCGTAATGAAACACGAAGGGTTAAACTGGTAGAGACCAAATCCGCATCCTGTGGTGAGTGACTAACCCCAGCACCACAGGCATGTTCACAGGGCACCCCCGATTCTCTGTGTTTAAACTGGAGTAACTGTGTAACTGGAAGAGACAAACACAGAGAGAATGTTGAGATTTATGATTGTGCACTGTGTGTGTGTGTGTATGTGTGTGTGTACTAGGGGACAATGTGGACATAAAATAGCATAATCAATAAAGTGACTGGATGTTGATGTGAATTTATATAAGAAGTCATGAATCTTGATTAAGGGACATTTGCTGTGTAATTAAACATAATTGTAACTCCTGTCAACTAAAATACCAAAAACTACACAATAATGTAATGAATGGGTCTCGGCACTGGTCTGTCGTGGCACTGACCACAGTGCCATTGCGGCCTTCAGCGACATTGACGTGGTGTTAAAGGCAATTATAGTTGTGGTCTGAGTGCAAGTCGTCCTCTGTCATGCATCCATCTGAAAATGGTGCTGCCTCCAACAGCATCACGTCCACAGTCGTCGAGGCTGTTGGGTCACTTCATTCACAATCCCGCAGTTCTCCCTCTCTGTGGTTCCTGTAGGTCTCTCAGATCCTTCATGCTACTGGACGACCTTATGAACAGTCATAAACCATGAACACCTTTGACCTTTTAACACATTTAATCATATGGACATTTGATCTTCATTTGACAATATTGAGAGATGGATGTGATACAACTTAACATATAAAATTGAAGAAATTCCTTATAAAAAGTATAATGAATAAAATAATTATACTTATTATGAATTATTTTAATTACTTATTTATGAAAAGAAATAATGATAAAAATGTGACTAATACAGTTTCATCAGAGAGTTTTTTCGATATTGCCATGGTGTTACCACTCACTTCAACAATCTAAAGCAAGCCAAACTAATATCCGAGGTTCAAATAAGCCAACCTCCTCCAAAGAGAGGCTCTAACAACGACCTCATCATTTCTGTACCTGATTCTACATTTTTTAATTTTTCCCCAAATTATTCCAAAATGAATTTTACTTGGAGCTTTGATTCCTGAGTGTCTGAGTTTCTGTGTCTGTCTATACTTTTTCTTTCTTTAATGTTTTTCTTCTGATTTTTATCCTTTGTCTTGTCTTTTTTTATTTCTTTGCTCTCTTTTCTGTTTATATTATTATTGTCTCTGCCTCTTATCTTTTTTCTTTGTTTTTTTTTTTCCTTTTTCACTCTGTCTCCATGTCTCTCTCTCTCTCTCTCTCTTTCTCTCTCTCTCTTTCTCTCTCTCTCTGTCTCTCTCTCTCTCTCTCTCTCTCTCTCTCTCTCTCTCTCGTGTTTAACACTTTCACCATACTTATATATTGTGTGTGTCGGGGAGGGGGGGTGATGAATGGAAACATTCCTGTGCTCCTTTTCTCTTCGTTCTCCACCTCTGTTGTTTTTTTTTCTTCTCTTTCAGCTGCCACTCGCTCCCTCGCTCTCTCGCTTCAGCGCCATCTGCCTGACTTTGTTTGACACCTGTCTTTGTTTTGCAGAAAGAAAGAATTGTAAATATAACATGCCACAAATCGTTTAGCGCTTCTCTCTCCCTCTCTTTCTCTCTGTCTCCCTGTACACACACACGCTCACACACACACACACTCACACACACACACACACACGCTCACACACACACGCTCACACACACACGCTCACACACACACACACACACACACACACACACACACACACACACACACACACACACACACACACANACACACACACACACACACACACACACACACACACACACACACACACACACACA